>LDMZ01056955.1:0-19122 GCA_001455285.1 Sphaeromyxa zaharoni
CGCTTTCGCGTCAGGTTAGGCGCCAGTCATAGCCTCCCAGGGTGTTTGACAGGCAGTGTGGGGGTTTCACCCATTAAAACAATCCTCATTACCTACCCTTGTACTAGGGCTACGCTACCTGATTCGGCCTTCGTTCTCATGATGATCCTTTAATCGTTCCTATTCATTTATAAAATATATATTTTCATTGAATTGAACCACTTGTAACTCAAACACTTAATCACTGACCCTGGTTGGAAACTGCTGAACTAATGGAATACGCTAAAATTCAATGTAAATATACCCTGTTTATAACATTTGTCAGGAACTTTACATACGTTGTGATATTTCTGTTTGTAGAGGTTATCTTCAACTTTCTGATACACCCACATTTCGAGCAGAAATATTAGTTTTGACATGCAGTAGTTTGATTTCGTGTAAGGATTTCGAGGAAATTTTATATGATAATAATTATAAAGACAGACTAAATTAAAGGAAAGAATCGTAGGTATTTAAAAAAAGTTATATTTGCAATCGTATATATTTTGAAAACATAGATCTAACAATAAAAAATTTAATATTTTGATGCCTTTAAACGTTGGATCTATTATGTTGCCAGTATATATACCAAAATTTAGGTAAGCGACTCTAAGTTCGCTTAACACCCCGTGTACGGACGGTTTCACGTCACCAAAAATATACCCGTAACGATAATAAAATAATATGAATCAATGTTTTATTAATACTATTTCTTTTATAATTCAAAGGCGTCATACTTACCCCAGTAGTAAATGTATTGAATTTAATAGTCCATTTGGCAGTTTTATAGACGGAAATTGTTCCATTGATCTGATAGAATAGAAAATTATGTTTATGTTTTTGAATGATAATTTTTTGTTTTATTAATAAAGTTAAAAGTGGTATTTTAAAGTAGCTATGTGATATTTTGAGGCTGTTTTGTCATTTTAATGTTAAAGAGGAATAGAATTCTCTTTTAAAAGCTTTGATATTATTCTTACAAAACTTGCTCTAGTTAATATAACTAATATTTGTGATGCCACATCGTCCAAGATCCGTTCAGTAATCAAATTAGTTATTAAAACTCACAACAAATTATTTTTTCAAAAACTCCGTCTTGGAACATGATTTAAATTAGTTATATATAACAAAAACTACAAAAAACCTTGTAATGGAAATTTTTTTTTAATTTATTAGTTCCCCTATACAAATGATTCACAATCATTACAGGACTATCAAAATCCTATAGCTATTAGCAAAATTCCATCAAACATACCCTGATTATTCTGCAAAGAACGATGATGTCTTACATTTTAACAAATTTTAAAGTTATTCTAATATAACGTGGTAAATATATTCAAAATTGATAAAATTACACGAATTCATAAAAGATTATTTTTGATACCATCATTAAGACTAAAAATAATCAAAAAAATTAAAATTCCTTTAAGTTTTGTTTAAGATATGATGATTTATACATACTAGGTTATTAAGCTTTAAGTCTGAATTAATTTAGTAAAACAACGCACATACATATAGAGTATAAGAAAAGCACTATCAGTAACAGATCAAGGAAAATGATCTAACAATTATAAAAATGTAGTCTACATTCAAGTTAACTTTCAATAAAGGCCATAAAAAATATACCCAAAATAAAGCTAATACTTTCAGCCAAAGCAGTATACAACGAGTCATTGGCTTGAAGCAATTCAGGAACAATACTAACACAAGCCAGATATACAAATCCTCCTGCAGTTAACGGTAGTATATACATCGAAGCATCTACACTTGACTGATCAATTGAAATTGTTAAAGTAGCTCCGAGTATGGCTCCAACGGCTGTAAGGAGTTGGAAAAACATCGCCTAATAAATTAAAAAATGGATTAATTATTTAAATTTATTAACTATAAAAAATACCTTCCTTCTAGAAAACCCAGAAGATATTAGAATAGCATAGTCACCAAGTTCATGAGGTATTTCATGGAAGAATATCGTCATTGTCGTAATGATTCCAGTCCAGTCATCGATCAGAAAAGCAGACCCGATAGCCAACCCATCCATAAAATTATGGGTAACATCAGCAGCAAGATTAAGATAACCGGAAACAGCTATCTGATTATTAACAGATCTTTGAGCCTCCATTTCAACATCTTGAATACGAATATATCAAATACTTAGGTGTTATAAAAACCGTTTTTCAGCTTTAGTTTCTTTCTATTCATAACCACTGAAGATAGACCATCTTCTGAAATCACAGGGTCGTCAGTTTTCTTAGGATGTGAATGAGTGTGCCTACCTCCCGTATCCTGCGTCCCACGCTCTTTCAGGAAACAAATAGATTTTTCGATTAGGAAAAAAATAGTAATTCCACCAATTATGCATTTTTCTGGAATTGCGTTATTGAATTTAGCCATAGAATGGGGAATCAGATGGAAAAAAGCATCCCCCAGTAAGCTACCTGCTGCAAACCCTAAGAGACTTTGAAATATAGTTGAAACTTTTCCGTTTTGGTCAATTCGAGAACCAGGCAGAAATACTAAAAGAAAAAATGGCAGAACACTTATTATAAAGACAGCCATATACGTTTTGGTAATATACGACATCTTATCCATCCCAGGATATTTTTTATGTAAATCATGATTGTATACAAGATTGTGATCATGTTTTCCATGCGGAATTGCAGATTTAAGTACCAGAACAAGGGTGCAAAGCGAAAGGAGATTTTTTAGCTTCATCGTGGCATAAACAGCTAAAAAGCGAAGTGCGACGATGAACTTTTGTTCTCTGCAAACTACCTGTTATAGAATCACCCGTAAAACCCGAATCCTCCACGATATGTATGTGATAAGAAGCACAATAAGCAAAGAAGTGTACACAATATCGGATATGTTTGATACTTGTCCTGCCATGCGCTTTCTTTTTTTCAAAAAATTTTTTTGAGCTCAATAACGGTTTGTTTAGCGATGATTGTCGACTAACAAAAATTTATTTTTAAATTGAAGTAATTTTATTATTTTATGTACCAGGATATTTTAATATAATAAAAACAAATATGGATGAAGTTTTCAATTTGTAAATGTTTTTACACTGATGGGATTGCCAGTAATTATATCTCCCCAATAGAGTATCAGCCGCGTATAGTACCATTTAATTTTTTATCAATTTAATTGGTTCAGGAATTATTTTTAATGAATTTAAATCGCGTTGGGTTCACTTTCCTCTGTATATCGGACTCTTCAGAATATTTTCGTATATTGCAGTAACGAAGTTGCGTGATCTGGAAAACACTCAAATATATATGGAATAAACTACTACCGATAAGCACATGTCAAGAACTAAATTGTGTAAACCTTTTAATATTTTTGTTGACTCTGGCATGTTTTCATTGATCGCCTTTTGATAACCTACCCAGAATTTAAAAAGCTACTCCGAGATATCAGTACTCATTTTTTTCCTTAGCTATGGAAGAAAAAACCTTTACCTGCTCCTTATAGATATCAGTACTCATACGATGTAAAGTACACCTGAAGCATGTGTCTGTTACCATAACGTAAGTAGATCGATTTGTGGGACAGATTGATTGATTGGTTACTGGACCAAGAGGTTGTTTGAAAATAAGTTAAACTTTCTAAGCATAAATTCCGTGCACGGATTCTTTTCAAACTCCACGGAAAAATCTTTTTGTTTGCCTTTGATCAGTATTGCTTGGGTAGTAATAAATACTGAATGCCACCACGGACGAAAAATACACTACAGATTCCTGTTATAGTTCATGTTTCCACAATCTACTTTCCATTTTTAATTTCCCTGCTCTAGATCGTGAAATTATACACAGTAAGATAAATTAGCACATGTTTGAAAAAAATAGTGCAAGATGCGCAAATTTTATAGTAACACGAAATTCATACTTATTAAAATAAAAAATAGCGATCTGCTTTTAGTTAAATGTTGCTATATAGTTTAATGAAGGAATATTAATCTAGAAGATCGTTTTTCCCTCCATATAGATTTAACTAAAAGTATCGGGCACTTTCATTTTAAAATAATAACAAATCATGCTTAGGGCAGCAGAAAATTGTAGATGAGAAACTATTGATTTATCTGAATTATCATATTATTTATTTAAGGAGCTGTTGATGAGAGCGTGATTCCCCCATATCTTCACTAGTATTAAAGCGATTCATTTCTTTTAATTAAATCTTTAAAAATACATTTAAAGTCACGATTTTTAAATATTTTTGTTTAGAAAGCGATCAAACATTTGAAAAAAAACTGAGTTGCAAAAGTATGAATTTTAAGGTTTTATCAAAACATTTACATATGCCTTCCTAAGTTAATTTAAAATAGAAAGGAAGATTGAATAACAATTAGTTTATATTTCAGTAGGTAGGTATCATTTATTTTTGTTAATTTAGTGAAAAATACCACTGAATATTTTTTAAAGTTTAATTCGTGTCATTACAAAATGGATTAACCAAGATTTTCAATTAGTCAACAATTCCGTTGTTAGCAAATAATAATAGTAGCCGTTAGTTTATTACATGATGTGAAACCGACTTTTAGTAATGCTACTGCAATTCTAAAGAAGGTTAACTGTATTTAATCACCAGTTATATGAAAAATTGAGGCTAACCCCAATCATCCACAGCAAATAAATATTAAGTCATATCTTATATTTTTATTACTCCGCATACTTCTTTTAATATTAAAAAATTTAAACAAATGAAGTATGACAACAACAACAAAAATATTTAGGCATTCTGTATCAAAAATATTATTTTCAAAATTTTTGTCATTTGAAACAATGGAATATTAAAGAGCTTTTAATAAAAAGATTGATTATTATTGTTACGTAATTCTTATATAAAAAAAATTAATGTCCAGATATTTGTCAAACAGTTTAAAATTATATAAATTTCAAATAATTGAAATTATTATATTATTTTAATATGAAATAAAATATTTTTAACGTTATGAAAGTTACCAGTAAATAAGATTGTAAATTCGAAATATCTGTTCTATATAACCCCCTCAATTTTATCTAAAGTTCAAATGATGTTTTAAAAATTACTTTGGTTTTCAAGCAGAATACCTAGGGTTAGTTTTGTAACTTGCATGCTGTAAGCACTGAAATATTCAGTTAAAAGGAATAACTCTATTAAAGCGTTTGGCTGTTCCATGATATTGAAAAGAATCATTTCTGATATCGAGTTTTTTTACGGATAGCTGCTAAAAATAAACTTCATGTAAAAATAGGAATCGCATATATATATCTGATGATTAGACCATTTATTACTGAACTGATAAACCCTTCAAACAAAGAAACATAAATTTATCAAATAAATGGCTAGAGTAAATTCATAAATTGCAATGTGCATTGAATACCTCTTCACTATAGTACTGATCATTAGATCAATTTTAAACTCAATGTAACATGTCGACAATTACATTAAATAATATGGAATTTAGTAACATTGCTATTCCTTTTAACAAGATTATTGATCACTAAATGATACCTCTGTGTTAAAAAATTAATTTTAATAATTTATTCCCAAATTGAAACTCAGACTTCATGTAATCATGCTATTAGATTGTCAAATTAATTACCAATACATAATTAGTAATATTCTGGCCAGACCTTATGAGTAAGCAGCATTAAGGGAGATCTACCTGTTTCACTTATTTCAGTAAAACCTTTGGAGTTTGTTAGAATACTTTAACAACCCATTTTGACAAAGGTTAAAAATTTTTGATAGAATTTAAAATGATTTGAGCTGTGACTTCATCTTTTACACAAATTTACTGCCATACTGAATACCTTAAACAGAGACTAAACACTTATAAAAAAAGTGTAACAAAATAACTCTCTTTTTCCATTTACTCAATCCAAATTAACTGTTATCACAATTTTAAAATAAAAACAAAAACGACACGCTAATTCATGCGCTTCGTACGTGTTATGAGGCGGTAAAACAGATAATAAGCTTTTCTTTTTGCCTGTCTAGGTTATGCATTTGTTGTCTATAATCCATTTGATGGGAGTCATTTTTTTCATTCATTTAAGGTCATCATTATCAACTAACATAGGTATGAGATATATAATTGGCAATGAATGATACATTCAGGTAGGATATATGATGTTGGGACTAAATCGATAATATGTCTTTCATGTACAAATTCTATTTGCAGCAATGTAACCTGTTATTTTGAGTACCCAGACCCAGGCTATTGTTATACGTATTGGTCTCAATCTGGGAACTTGTCCCATATAATATTTTCTGGATGTTTTATTTTGCCTGAAAAATGTAATCATGAATGTATTTCAATCCCTCAACGAACTGAGAAATTTTTGAAATTCCAGACAATCAAGCCACCCGAGAGGGGTTTCATTAAACAACATTTTTGCTGTTGTAATTATTCTATGTGTAATGCTCTTTATCGGCCTGCTAAAAATATTGAAGAAGAAAATTTGATCATGAGATCTATGAAACGTATAAATATAAACAAGGATTTAGCATTACTTTCTAATCAAAAGATGCTACGTATTATTTTATATGGAGTATTTGGCTTCGTCCTTGTTGTAAGTTTTATAACTGGGTATTTCGTCAAGAATTGCATCACTTCTCGAAGGAGCAAATCATACATAGTAATACAAGACTTGAGTCAAGGCAGTGATATTTCTGAACGAATTTATGTCAAGTCTCTTCCGAATTTACTAATTATGAACTTAATATATCATGGAAAATATGCTAAGATTTGGAAAGCAGGGGTTGATTCGACACATGATTTTCTTGCGGTGAAAGTTTTTGCATCAAATTGTGTAACCTTATGGAAAAACGAAGCAAAGATTTATTTAAAGACAAATTTGAGTCATCAAAACATTTTAGAATGTGTTGGTGCTGGTCACTATTTTAAAAATTCGGATCTAAAACCTGGCGATAAATTATCTACAAATGTATATTTTGGTTAAATGTTTTTAATCGTGTAAGAAAAAACTTTTTAGTTCTAACGCTGTATTTTCTGGGTTACTAGCATTTAAATATTTAAGTCATGGTTCTCTTGAATCTTATTTGATCAATAATACCCTTAACTTTGATCAGTTTAAATCAGTAGTTTTATGTGTTACAAAAGGATTGGCTTATCTTCACGGAACCGTGTATAGGGAGGATGATAACCTATATTCTATAGTTCACAGAGATATAAAAAACTCAAACATTCTAATAAAAGACGACGGATCATATTGTATATGTGATTTTGGATTGGCGGTATTGGTTTGTAATTCTCATATTCACGAGAAACTCAGTCAGGTACTTTATAAATGTTATTTAAATTTCATCTTTATAAACATTTTTTAAGATCATTTGAAAATATTAATAATATACAAGAGATTTATTTACATTAATAACTATAATAGAAATCAATTTGATTTTTGCTATATATAATTCCTAAGATATTTTCTTCATAAAAAATATTTCTAAAAGTTCTGGATTGCGAACTTTAGCAATTTCATTTTCAACTAATTAAAATAAATGTATCAGAGTTCAGAAATCAATAGTGATTACAGCAAAATCAACTGGGAAAAGCATTTAATAGGAAAAACGTCTATCAATAGAGTGTTTGAGCATCTTTATTTGAAGCAATGACTTACGGTGGTAAAAGAAATTTTACAAAATTTATTGCATTTGATGAGTTGAACGCTTCTATAAAATTGATTTATTTTTCTATTAGTAAAAGAGAATAAAGTTTAATGAAATATTCAAAACTTTAATCAAAATATAGCACTAGAATTCTCTGATTTTTTTAAAAATATTTCTTAATTAGTTCGTCATTAACGGGATGAAAGCTACCATATGGCTCGATGTTAAAATACTGACTGTAAATTGGAAAAATTAACATAGACGACTATTATGAATAATGAAAGATGACAGGCTTCATCATGTTGCTTTCAAATTTTTAATGAGGGTAATTAAACCTGAAATGAAGAGTATTCAAGGTTCGGTACATCGTTCAAATACACTTTCGTTAATTTATAATTTTTGATTTGGTTAAGAAATGAAAATTATTGTAAAAACATTTATACTTGCCTTAATCTCAACTGTAACTTAGAGATTTTTGTTTTTTGATATGTAAGTGTTGTTCAGAGTAGATATATTATCAATTTTAGTAAATTATATAAACAGTTCGTAAACGGAAGGGGTATAAAATATTTAGAATTTTATAATTGACGATTTCAATGACATGTTTTCAGGTGTTATTCAATGTTTGTTTCCACATTATTTGAATTTAATCATATTTTTAAGGTATAAACGTTATAAACTAAAGTATTGCTTTAAAATTTTTTAATAATTGTATTAAATTTTAAGCACAACCTTTATCAACGCGACTTCATTACGAAAATTATAGAATTTCACACTTAGTAAAGTGCGTCACCATGGATTAGTGCTTTTGATGTGTTGTATAATCTGTTACATTCTAGAGAATAATTAAAACTTACATGACTGACGAAGGACAGCAGTATAAAGTTTCAAAACAGTTTAATTTTGAATTTTTAAAGTTTTCATATGTGAAAATAATTGATATTTTCCATATTGCAGTTATGCTTAACGTTAGCAATGTATGATGCTATCTGCTTATTGTCAATGTTCTTGTTTCTGCCAAAAAAGCGTAACTGTAAGGGATGAAGGTTCAGATCATATTACTAGGCTCAAGGAAGTATCTGCTAAACATTTTCGGAAAGATGAACTTTATATTTATTTTTATTGCGGTCTTAAATAGCGCAAATGCAACTGAAATAAAACGTATAAACTTGATAAATTTATCAAATGAAGTAGAATAACACAAATATTAGGTCAACCAACCGAAATTATCAAGTGACGATTAATTAAAGTTTACAAAATAATACTTTGAATAAACTTAAGAAAAAGGTCTTTACCTGATGGATTAATAATGAGACCTTGAAAAAGTCAATGAGTTTTTGATGATGTATATTTTTATAAAAAATTTTTTTGAAAAATTGATCCTCCACACTGAGAAGCTAATGAATATAGCTATTAGAAAATTATATTCTTTGCCATGAATGTAACTTTCATACCGGCTTTACCAGTACTGTATAATCGATTATTTAGCTATGCCGAATAAACTTTTTACGGGGTATCTTAATTCATGGAATGAATAATGTAAATTTCTTTTTGTGGCTTATGTCGCTGGTTGTTTGATGATATTTGAAAAGGGAACACCTATTTTATCAATTTTTTAATCGATATTAAAATAAAAACTTATCATAAACTAATATTTACCATTCTTAAAATATTCCTGTGTAATTTATTTATTTTTTAGAAACCATACTTCTAATACTCTGTGTCCATATCCTTTCACTAATTAACAATTGTGATGTTTTTTCTCAAAAATTTAGTTTAATAATTTTTGCACTTGTTGAATTTGTGGGAAACCTTTTGGATAAAAAATTTCTGACACACCCTTGCAGGAGATGATTTTAAAAAAATAAAATTAACAATCTTCATTTTTTGTTTTTCTTTCATACAGACTCTTTAAACCTGTGATTTCAAAAAAATCAATGGTACAAGGCAAAACAAGCCTCTCTTAAGTCCAAGGTCTCATTATGGTCATTTAGAGTTGACTTTTCAATATTTTTTTAACAACTGTTGCTTCTGTGTTATTTTTCCCATGTTGAGAGGTTAATTTGTTCTCGATTTATAGGAAACATAACAAGCACAATTAGGCCATACCGATGAGATTTTAGTCTCAAAACTTTGTATGGTTCATTTTGTGCTATTTTCCGAATGTAATTGTTTTTGCTGTGTGAATATTCATGTTCATAAGGTAAATTAAGAAATTTAACCAAAATAAATACGATGAAAGCACTAGAGTTTTTCCTCAATTGTACAAAACAGCAGTTAAGGTTTGCCATACATCGATGCTACCATAATCAACCACATCCTATTATACAGTAAATTCATCCTCATTAATTATTTTTGAGTTCAATAAAACTAAAACTGTTTTTTCATTATTTTATATTAATTAGTAAACTTTACTGACAGATATATGCAGGAAATATGTTTTAACATGTATGAAATTAAATATTGGCATTAAAATCATCTTCAATCAATTGCGGAGTTTTCTATTCGTCAGAGTTTTAAAAATAACCTACTGCGAATTGTGTGAAATACTGCATACCTCGCATTAAATTAATAGTTATAATGTTGATAATTAGTAAAATTACTGAATTGATCGAAAGTAAATTAGGCCATTATAATGGAGGAAAAATGAATAATTTTTGAATTTTTTAATCAAATGATGTTAGATATTTAATCAATCAGATTTTCAATTCGATTTAAGAATTTGTGCTTAAAGTAAAATTTTTTAAACTGTTTCTCAAACGACAAAAAATTAATGTAGAATTTTATGCCTAATTTACGATGAAATTGTTTAATTACTCTGTATTTCTGTTAGATTGCTTTTAATGATGAAAAATATATGAACTAAGATTTTTTTCTTACAAAAATAAATTATCATTGCATCTTTAAATCTTATATTATGTATATAGAGACTTTTTACTTGATGGATCCTTTGCAATGTATAAGATTATTTTGTTATACACGGGATTCACGTAATAAGAGTTAATATAAAAATTTTAACTGATTTGGAGATTAGGTAATTGAAATAAAAATAAATTAAATTTATGATAGATGCCAATTTTATTTATATTGGTAAAACTAGAGCTTTCTTCAATATATCTCTATCTTAATGAAATTTAAGTAGACGCTAAAATTAAACTGATTATACAAAATCTGCAATTTTCAAATAAATTGGTTTTCATATGTCGTTTTTTCTTGCTAAAACAAGCTTGAATACTTCTGTGGCGACGTTTTTACTTGTAATTTAAATTTTACTTTTCCCATGTTTATCATTGGATTTTTATGTACATTTAGTTTAATTTTACTGCTAAATACAAAATAAATAGTAAAATAGACTAACGTAAACAAAGATATATGAAATATATAAAATGTTAAATGAGATATCACCACAAATGTCATAATCAAATTAGTGAATTCAATCCTGTCTACACTATGACATGACAAAACATATATTCCTATATCTTCCACAAGGGTGGTATTCTATTCTATTTTTTTATTGAAGGAATATTAATGGTGATGGTTCTAATTTTTTATTGAATAGAATATATTTTTAAATATTGGTTTGATTTTGTATGATGTTAATGAAAACTGATTGTTTCGTATTAAGGAACCTACAAAAACGGTCTCATGAAATTTGTAGTCATGAACGTTGATTTTACTCAGTTTATTCCAACGATAGGAAGCCTAAGATACTCTAACACATGTGTTTTTGAGTATATGTCACATTACATTGTTGCATTCTTTTTTGGAGTTTATGGTTACCTACATTGACTGAGTCCCCATCTATAAACATTAAAAGAGATTGGATTGACAATGAGAAAAATATTTCTTGAACCCTATTCATTTTTATGAGGTAGTTCTTTATTGTTTGTTAGTCTGTGATGAAATAAAAAAATCTTGTTCTTAACAGGAAGAATCATAAATTACTAATAGATGATTTTTATTCATATGCAAGTTATTATACAGGTAGATTAATTTTCGTATTTTATAAGTAAGATTAAAATTGCCAGCTAGGTGGCTATTTTATACAAATACTTTGACTACTGATTTAATTTTAAATTTATTTTAGCATATCAAATTCTTCTCAGTTTTTGGGAGAAATTTTTAAGATATTTAAAGAATACAAAAATTACTGCTCAAATTTTTAGCGTTATTTCTTTGTATATTCAGATTTGATAATTTTTTTGGTCCTTTAACCGCACTAAATGCTTATATGATCTACCAACAGTCGTAAACTAAATAAAAATTTAAAAAACTTGCTTTATTGCAATATTTTATAGGTTATTGAAAAACATTAGATTCCTGTCTTTTATAGTATTTTTTGAATGTATTCGCTTAATGATTTTGCGTATAATCTAGAGGTATATAATTTAATATAGTTTTTATTATTACTTTATTTTTTTATTTTATTATAAAATTTCTCGAAGACTTATCATTTAAATTAACTCAATGTAACTTTGTAGAAAGAGTGTTTTTTGTAGCTTTTCTATACCGATTTATTATATAAGGTCGGTACTGCTAGATATATGTCTCCTGAAATATTAGATGGACGAATAAGTTATCGAAGGGATTTATTGTCTATGGTTGATATATATTCTTTCGGTCTTCTTATATGGGAATGTTTAAACCGTTGCAATTATATTCACGGTTACTATTTGTGTAAAATTTATATTTATAATAGATTTTTCAGAGAATTTTGAGCGTGCTTTCGATGATAGGTTGCGGGATAATTTTGTTAAAGAGGACGTAAAGAATATTGTCTGTATATTGAGACAACGGCCCCAAATTAAAAATTCCTGGTATAACAATAAAGTTCAATCCCATATAATATGATAATTTTTAACTTAGGAGGTTTCTTTTTACGCAGATATCATACAAGAATGCTGGGAACATGAACCTGATGCAAGAATAACTGCTAAGTCTATTTTACATAGATTAGATAGGGTAGAGTAGTAGTATTAATGTTTTGTAAAATAGATAGTACATATTTTAAAAATTTTGAGAGGTAGAATATAATCAAGGAAAATAATTAGAATTAAGTGTCATGAAATTATATATAAAAATTTAAGTAAAACATAGCATGTACAAACATTATTACCTGAATTTCATTATATAATTGTGGTATAAATTTAGGCATGTAGGTTACTGTTTTTTATGCTTGTATTAAAAAATAATTTTAATTTTTTGCTCCTCTCAGACATAATAATGAAGATTTATGGTGGAATCATGGGTAGAACATTCACCTTTAGGAGAAAAGTCAAATCTTTTAAATTTTGATGTAAGAAAAATTTTATTAAATAATTTTGTATTTTAAATTACGTCGAAGCTATTATTTTGCAAAAAAATGGTGTGGTCTATTTTGATTTTCGACAATTATTTTTTATATATGATATATTATGTCAAATTCCGATTTGAATAATTTGTATTATATTCCAATTAGTATAAACAAAAATGATAGTCAGAAATGAAATATTTTTATGACTGAGTTTGAAGTAACTTTAAACAAACTGATCAGTAAAATTAAGCGTTTTTCTTTGGAGATTAATCAAATATTTCAATAGGATATTTTTTTCAGCAAAAATATTTCACCACTTTTCTAGAGCTCAAAATCTATAGGTATATTGCGCTAAACTATATGCGTAAATTTTGTTGTCATGATAAATCTTTGAGATATATTTAACATTTATTTGCATATTTTGGTGCTCTCGAGGATGCCTATTTTATAAAAATAACGACATATGGTATAAAGTATTAGTCTTAGACGTAGTTTTATTCTTAGAAGTTAAAATGGTTCAACCCCGAAGTGGGTTTTTTTAGTTTATTTTGTATGCTTCGGTAGGGCACGTAGTTGTTTGTGTTTTGTTTTTAAATTTTTTATGATAAGAAATTATATTGTCTAAATTAAGCAAAATCGATCACTTATGCAACGTTTAGTCTTTTCACATTTAGAATAACACTAGCACTGAGTTTGGCGAGCTAATAAATTAAACGGTCAAGTTTTTCATGATAGCGAGAAATGATATTGCAGTGAATTATACCGACGATTAGGTGTAACAGGCGGGCTGAATGTATTATCTTTATAATAATCAGTATTTGATATTTATTTAATCAATATCACTCACTCTCTGTTTACTTAACGTGTCATTACTGAAACCTACCCTCAAGGGTATCTCAGATATAATACCCTTTTTAGGTTGAAAACATCATCCGATTAAAATGAAATATGGTCGAAATATTTATAATACGACAAAAAACCATTTGAATCTATTTAGTTAAAATTCATTATTATATTTTTGTATCGAGTCGATATATTTGTCATAGAAGCTCTTATTAACGAATCAATAGCAGCATAACTTTAAATCAAATATGGTGTAGGTGCCTTTGATCAACAGAAACTCTAATATTTTTCAAAACTCGGTCGAAGATCCAATTAGCTACCTTGACCTTGTTAACGCAACTAATATTTTTACCACAGTTTTTTAAATAATAATAAATTTTATTTACCAAAATAATCATGAGACGCGGACATTTGAAATCTGAAAATTATCAAAAGAATTTTGTTGATTCCATTTTCTTTGGAACAGATACAAGCATAAGTAATGAAATATTTTCGTACATACTGATACTATGATGTAGGTGTGATTAGTACCTGAATTTTAATATTATATTTATTTAACAAAATTTTCACAAACGAATTTTGGCTTCAAAAAAAATTTATTAATAATTTTTAATAGTTTGAACTTTGAAAAATAATATTACTCATACTATCTATTAGAAGAATTGAAGGATCATCCTAAATCATCAATTTCACTAAAAAATGAAAGTAATTGTTCATCGATATTTAAGTACTTAGTATAAATTAGTTTCATTCAGAATTCGTAAAATAAATTAAATTTGTTTTATAAATTAATAAAAGCATCAAATTTTCGTGGCATCAAATTTAAAAATTCTAAAACTACGAATATAGAGTGACTAATAAGTAATATAATCGATGGAGCCCTATTTATTACGTATCGCAAGTAATTTTATAATTCATAAATAATATATTTTGGTGTTCGTGACATGCATGTTTCATACCTCGGATGTGAACCGTAGACTACAAGATTTTCTGTTGAACCAACATTTTTTCATATATAAAAATATTTAATTCATTAAATCATATTATTATTCTAAATATATACGCAAAATTTTATTATTAATGTTAAAATTAGAAGAAAGTGAAATTATTGTTAATTTTTATACAGAAAGATCATTGGATTATTTAGTACATTTCCCATACATTTTAATAAATCTGAAAATTTTTAAAACTCTATATTCAGAGCTGATCAATATGTGAGTTTAGGAACGTTAATTAACCGGATAAAACACGTAAAATTATATCCTTAATTCATATTTTTATAAAAATTGATTTTCGGTAAAAATTTTTCACCTTCATATCAAACACTTTCATGGGTATAAGATCAATAAGACTTTTTATTACTTCAGTTTATTTCGCTAAACTTTAAGCATGTGCTTTTTATTAAGTTTTTACATGGTGATACTAATCTTGTTTATGGTTCAAAGAATTGGATTACATACATGAAAAGTTTAGCGGAAATTTTAATTATACCTTACGTAAATATCGTAATATACTAGATACTAAGTATAAAGATACTAGTATTAAGAAAAGTAGTATTGGTAAGAATAGATTATATCACAATATATTTTCATACACTTTTCAAACTTCAAATCTGGTACCTTTAAGGCATCATACTACTCTTGATATAACTGGTAAAAATCTAAATAGATTTATTATAACATTTCAAATTGGGTTCTTATTTATGTTTTATATCAGGTTTGATCATGTAAATATAATTGTAAATAAAAGCTAAATATAAAATAAGATACTTATGTTCATGCCACCTTGTGGAGTACATCGCATCAGGCTTTAAAATTTAGCGAAATACTTGCAAATATTATATATCGTTAGTCCATGTTTATTGATGGCTCAATAACTGATGTTAATATAATGGATGCCAAGTTTCATGATACTAATAATTAATTTGGTATAAATGTCCCACCATAATTTATACTATTTAAAACACTGTACTTAAAATTTTTGTTTCCAATTATTTTTAGTGAATGTATAAAATGATGAAAAACATGGCCTGGTGGCCACTATTATAATAAAGTTTATTATTTTTAACTATAAATGATCGAATAAATATATCATTTTACATCATATCGCGGATCCTGAATTTACAGATTGTCAATGTTCCGTTACATTTATTAATAATAAAATAATTAATGCTAAAAAGGGAATATTCAAGTAAATTTTTTTATTGTTCTATAAATGACAAGACCTTTGAAATATTGTTTTTAAATTTATAAAAGATCATTAATAATGGCTAATATCTTCGGGTCTGGAATTTACTAATTGAAATATTATTCAAAATTAAAAACTAATTAGGGTAAAAGTAATTAACGAAATATTATTTCCTGTAAGTATAATTTATAAAACGGGTAAAATTAAAACCTTCCAAATATAGCAATAGTAAAAGAAATACAAGTTGACTTGCGATATCTCACTTTCTCTACTTTTAAACTCTGCATGCAAAAATATACTTAAGTTAAAATGGGTCGATAAGATGATATTTTATAATTTCCTTTAAAGTAAAAATAAAATTTAATAGCTCATACAATTATTGTATTCAAGAATATCAAAATTTTCGTATTACAAAATAAGTCTTGGTATTTAAAAAAACAAAGGAGAATTTTTTATTAATAATAATTTGACTCATTCTTCTTTAATTTTGCGTCATGCATATACAGGTTTACCTTCCATAAAGTCAATGATTAAGCCCTAAAAAATTACGTAAGTAAAAATATAACTTAAATATAATTTATCTCTAGGCTATGGTACTCAAAAATCATTATTCCACAAGAAATCAGGAATTAGGGTTTAAAATTATTATTTCTAATATGATAATTATATTTTTAATACCCGGTTTTGGCAACTTATTTCAAATAATAAGGGCAGAAAAAGGTATTCGAACAATAAGAATAATAAATATACGGAAAAAGTAAAAAATAGGCTTAAAGAAATCAGCATTTGACTTGAGCTTCAAAATATTGCAAATTATAGACCATGCATCAATCTAGCCAGAGCTCAACACCATTATAAACAACAATATAATTTAATTAAAAAAGTTAACAACTATTTTTCTGTTTCTTATGTGATATAATATGTTTACAGATTTAAAAGATATATTTGGTAATTTTCTAGTTTTCAAACGTTAACGATTTACAAATTTTATCTGAAGCGTTTCTTCTTATACATTGTCATCATCGTAAATTTGTTTTCCTCAAGGTTCATATCAGCTTAATAGTTCTCCTTACACGATCAAACAAAAACCATTAATGTAGATCGAACGCAATGCAAAGGAATATATTTATTTATTTACAATATTCACACACGTGTTAAATTGAATAACTATGTGACAAATCTAGGACGCAGAGCACGAGGTTGACATCTATAAGGTAAGTCGTCCAGTATTAGTCCTAGGATTGTGAATTCCTCTTAATCGATTTTTAAAAACAAAAATGGCTTAATTTTTGCAACAGATTATGTTATTAATTACATTTAACTGTGTTTATACATACAAAATTATGGTTAATTAAGCGAATATGTTCACATCCTATAAAGTAAGAACAAAATTATGAAAAAAAACATTAGTCAAAAGAGATAGTATGAGGTAATTGCTAGATATTATATAAAAATTTTCATAACTCTCCAAGAACTATTTATTCTCTATTGTTTGACGCATAAATCCTATTTTTATGTAATTTACTTTCAAATGAGTATATGTATGTATATACATCTAGCGGTCTAATATTCACGATATATTGCTTTTTGATGTTCTCAAAGAAGTTCATTAAGAATTTCTCACTATTTTTTTTCTAAGTTAATAGTGGAAATAATTTAAATCCATTTCTTTAGTCTTAAATTTCAAACGGGGATGCAACAATGAGTTTATTACCAAAAATTTCTTGATCATTTTATCATTTGCAGGCTACAGTAATAAGTTTGACTACAATAAAACAAAATATATTATCGCCTGACCATATTTTTTATCAAAAGGGACTGTGGTGTGCATGTACCACTATAACTATAAAATATATGTAGATACGGCGAGGCGGAACGCCACTTTAGGTTAACAGTATTTACTTTTTGTAAACTTTTTACTATTCAATATTCAATCAATGGTATAAAAGAGCAAAGGAATCTCTGGGGGAACCGAACCAACAAAACAGATTCGTTCGGTATTCTCCCAGCACATCCTTACCGGATCCTACCCTCTTGGGTACCGCAGGGACATTTATGCAAAAAAAACATAGAGGGAAATTATATGTTTAGCATTTTGAAAAGGTAGAATGATTGGGAAATCTCAGTGGGGGGATACACAATGATAGTAAATTGGTCAATGTTTAGGCTGAAGTAATTTTTTTTCTTTAGCATGTTTCATAACACTTATAAGGAATCAATCAGTTATGTGTTACGAAAGAATCAACGACTACATTTTTATTTTATATGTTTATCAGAATGTGGTTTTTTGTATTTTTTTATTGTTATTATAAAAAATTTATTTCTAGCATAAAATATATATATATTTAGTATAAAAATTATACTCATCTTCAATAATATATTAAAAAACAATATTTCACAAAATTATCTTTGATCAAAATTTCTTCCTGGTTTCTATAAAAGCTAAATTAATAGATTTCCTAATTAAAGAAGAATTTGAAATTAATATTCTAATACAAAAATTCGCAATTTATCAAATAATTTTTTATGGTTTGAATTATCAGCAATTTCTTTCATGGTTAAGATGAAAAAGAGATGTCCATATCAATGTAAATGGACGTATATTTTCGATTTCATAAAATAAGATATTTGCTTAATATTTCCATATGGCGTATTTTTAAATTCTGATTAATTCCAAGATTTATAATCTGAACTAGACTTCTACTGCTTAAGAAAAAAATGGATCATAATATTTAAAAAATCTTAAAAATATTCAAGGCGCGGAAGGCGACGGATTCAGTAGAAATAACAATTTCCTATTTTTATTGATAAGTAGTAAAATTTTAAATTAATGAAATATGAAGGAGAATATCAATCAGTAGGTTTGTAAAGGTTATTTCATCAGTGCTGTATTTTAAATTTGAAACATGATTGAGTTTCTAAATATAAGAATTCATAAAAAGAAGAAACTTTTCTCTAGTCATTAAAGCTGTAGTTAATACAGTTACAGGTTTTTAAAATACTTAAATCTCCTAAAATCTTCTATATAATCTCATATAAAATCCAGACTAAATATTCATAACAGTTAATCATGCAATATGATTATAATTTTAAAGATAATAGGGTATTGGTTTCTTTAGTGACCGATTGCGCGCGCATCCATAATGGCCGACGATAAAAATTTT
>LDMZ01056988.1:0-11098 GCA_001455285.1 Sphaeromyxa zaharoni
ATATATATATATATATAGGCTAGTCCTATCACCAGGTGGTTAAGTTTTGATTACAAATATATCTTAGCTTTTGCATTTAATAGTAGTGATTTAAAATTACTTTAGATAAAATTGTTGCAGTGTGATCGGGAATGAAATTAATCGACAATACTTTCAACTTCATTTTCAAAGTAAAGTTTTATAAAATTTGTTGACGTTGAGTTCCCCGCTAATAAATCTTCAAATTGAAGCCTATAGGTGGATAATTTTCTATTAGTCAATACTTTGCTTAAAATCTTGTTATCCCCTATACCAGAGATAACTGGAACAAGTCCAAATCAATTTTAAAAGGGTTAAATTCAATAGAAAGAGTTAATACAGATTTAAAAAAAATGTTTAAATCCACATGAAAATAGTGTAAACAAGAAAATTATTTGCTTTAATCTTTAATAGACTAATCAAAGTGAATAATATCGATAATGTAACAAGATTTAATGCTTTAAATTGTTTAGTCAATGAAAATGATTTGAAATTATATAAAATTTTCTAATTAAGCAATTTTTATTTATATAAATAAAAAAATTTCAGCAGTTTATTCATGTTTTCTTTCAGATATTGTCTAACCTTGTTTTAAGTTAATTTATTTTAAATATCAAACTTGCTGTATTTATACTCTATTTATTAAATTTTGAGGTCTTTCCTCTAATAACCATAATTAATTAATCCATTTTCAAAAATTCACTTGCACTAGCATATTTCACTGTGACTATTTCGAGATAGTATGTAATGTGAATAAACAAGAAAAAAATAATTTAATAAACACTTTTGTTAAATAAATTAGAAAATAAATCGATGAAACACAGCAATTTTTTTTAAAATTATTTATTTTAACTTATTTTCAATCAATAAATGTTCCAAATATGGTTTAAAAGCTCTCGAGATCGATTTGTACAATTTCACAGTCTTATACTTCATATAATGAATAACAAACAGCGTTTACATGAAGTTATACTGTAATTTAATATAAAAGAGTTACTCTCGATAAAATAAGAAATTAGTGCACGAAATGTAAATAAGGATTCGGATTTAGGCATATTATTAGTGTTTTATTCACGACAGCGTTCTTTACCAAGATAAGGTTAGAATCATTTAACTCAGCCATATTGCACCTGCGGCTGATGGTTCAACGGTTGATATTCTAAGATTTTACGTCTGCCCCTTGTAACGATGATTTTTTCTGGAAAGAAGCGTGAATAAAGTGAAATTGTATAATACTATATATTGTAAATAAATTGACTTACAGTTTTATTATGGAAAAATTTAAATTTTTTCGTGTAGAAAACTCAAGTAAAACCCCCGGATCACTTTTCACGATTCGTATATCAATCAACCTACATAACTTGTTCGGATTTTAATACTTATCTGTTTTCTCGTTATTCACCTTGGAAAAGTTTAAGGTTATGATTTGACCTTAAAATAATATAAGTTATAATTGCAGTAACGGAGTGGATTAAGGATATAACTTTAGGTATCAATAGACTTTAACAAATCGTCATGGGGTTAATTCAACAGTATAAAGAGAGTAAGATATCAATATATTATTGGAAAATCCGTTCTACCATTAGGTATATTTTTATGAAAATAATATTCTCCATTTTCTTGTTATAAACTGAAATATAAAATCTGAGAAGATTCAAAACAAATTAAAGATGTTATCATTGGGATTTAAACTATAACATAGAAAAAATCATTACAAGTATAAAAACTTAGAGACTGAAGCTACATTACATAGTAAAATAGATGGGTTCTTGACATTTTCAACGATATGAAATTAATAAGGAAAAAATTAAAATAAATTAAATTATACACAAACATGTCAATAATAAAAATAATTCTTTTTAATAAGTACAAACCGAGGTTAAGCAGATTTGTTAATTTCATTGATCAAAAATATTGTGGCGTGAACATTATTAAAGGAGTTAAACTTTTATATAACAATTATATCCAAAAAATTTATAAATATTCATGATTCCCTGAGTTTTACCGTGTAAAGGAAAGCAGTTTAAAATGGTTTAATATACAAGGGGTTCAAAAGTAGGTATAAATTACTGAAATTAATGATATTTTATTGAACTGGAAGCCACATAAATTAAAATAAAAATGAATGTACTTTTATCCTTTTCTTTTTATTAAAATGCAAATATTTTTAATCATTTCCTATTATTTTTTCAGTTAAATTGGCAATTTAACCATTGCCGGTAATTTGACCGAAGTACAGCCAAAATAGGTATTGAAACAATACTTGAAGACAAAAATAGTATAAGGGTAAGAGAACAATGGGTCAGAACCTTTGCGACACCTCTACGATCAAGGCTCACGATTTATCGAATGCAAGACAAGTTTAAACACACAGAGAGCATCCACGACGCACTGAAAAGTGCTTCTTATTACATGCGTTTCATATTATACATGATTATTATTACTTGTCTGTGCAACATTTGTTTATCTGTATAATAAATGCCGTAAACGGTGCAAGTTTTTCCCTCTTTGACCACTGTATGTAGGTAACATGATGGGAAAGAGGGCTACTTATAGCAGGTACCTTTCCCATAAGTAGTAATCGGACAAGGCAGTTGAACAGTTTCCAGTAACGATAGTTATAGAGATTCTCACAATGAGAAATGACCTCTAGTTAATCTATAATTTATTTTAGTTTATTTCTTTTTGGATAATCAACGGTAACTGCGTTTACTCGTAATATATCCATAAAAAATTACCTATATCAAACTTATTCTGGGACTAGTATCTTAACATCCGAATAAAGTTATTCCCTCCGTCTTTTCGTAATTTTAGAAATAAGATAAGTTCATAGAATCGATTTTGTTAGTCAATAGTGAAAAAATACTTTGGTTTTAACTGATCTAGTGTAATTTTTATACATCAAAATAAGACTCAAATGAAAGAAAGTCGAGATGATTAAGTATTTGTAAAATTTTAATAAATTGAATTACATGTTCCTAAATGGGATAAGCGTAGGTCAATGAGCTTAACGAGTATTTATATAAAGGTTGTTACAAATGATTAAGGTTTCCGTGAATTAAAAGGAAAAAAATCTCTTATGTTAAATATTCCCAGAAAAATAAACTTCTTTCAGCACAAAAGGCCACAAATTCGTAGCTCATACGTTTATAATCCCAGCTCTAGAAAGAACAGAAGTTACCTGGGTTCAGTGACACCATTGCAGGTAAGTGGCTTGCATATCAGAGGAAATCCAACTGATGAACCTTCAAATTTTAGTAATCTTTCTTCGACTGTATCGGAAGCTTTAATAGCAACAAAAGGAGGTGTAGAAACTAAAATTCCACCGTGACTAAATTCACAAGCCTTGATGACTTTTACGGCCTCCTCTCTATTATTCAGTAACCTGATAGTCTCCAATGAGTCAAAAAGGGGGATGCAAAATTTATTGATATGCTCCTTAAATGTGTGTACTAATCCCAGTACTTCACCGCTATTATTAATGCCCATGTCAACATAAAAATAGTCCTCAACCTAAAAGTAGGTAGAGAAGCCGTCATCAAAATACTTTGTGTATAATAATATCCACTTTCGACAATTTAGAATAATCATCAAGTGGAGCTAGTTTCACAAATTCAATTCTTTGTCCGTCTTCCGTGGTGCTCACAGCTCGCTCAAAAGCCATTTCTAACCACTTTTTAGAAGGCATAAGGTAGCCTACACGAATCTTTTCGTTGGAGTGGTCCATACTTGATGTCAATATAAAAAATCAAACATTCGAGAGCTTTCGTTGCCTACATACAGCTATTCGGAAGTATCGAACTTAAATTTTTGTATTTTATTTCTAGCTAAAGAAGCATGAGAGATTTACTGGATAAATAGTAATCTTTAGGTACATTATTATTCGCACGGGGCAGTTACAGGACATAACATTAAAACATGTTTTTTCGTTGGATTATAAAAGATGTTTTTGGCTTACGAGTTGTGGATAGAATTTACAACAGAAATGAGGAATGGGAGATTGGAGAAAGAATTGCCAAAAGATGAAGTAATCTGCCATTTTCGAAAACGAAAAGATGTATTAATTTCTGTTTCATATACTTAAATCAATTGATTTTTTATTTGTCTAAATAGAAATAAATGGACTGGGTTACTAATTTTTATCATTGTCGTACCGGCTCGTCAAAGATAAATACACGTGAAGGCGGCGGTGGAAGAGACCTGCGATAATTATTAGTAATTAGTTTGTCTTTTAATTACTTTTGCTATTTATGTCCTTGTTTGAAACCTTTATGAAAACTGGTCAACCTCCTTGAGGGTACCACAATCATGTATATACGATAATCGTCTATTTTTGAAGCATATTTTTAGATTTATATATATGAAATGGATACGATTATGTCGAAACATATATAAACAGCGATCAAGTGAATCATTTATTGACTATCAGGAACTACATATAAAAAGGAAAAAAGAGCTGAAGAAAAGACGATTTTTAGATTTGATCGATTATTAAAAATATTTTATGGAACGCTCCAACATGTTATATCAAATTAAGTCACTGAAACTCTCGATGCACAACTTCTTTATTGGATTTAGCGGCAGTAGGGGTGAAGCTTAGTATATAAAATATGAAAAATCTTCCTCAACATGTATTTTTCGACGCAAGAGATAATGAATCCAACTACTTCCAGAAAACTTAAATCAAATAAAAGTTCAACTACATTTCATAAGAAATATGTATATAGCAATGCATAAAACAAGACAGTTGACGCCAAATCTTTCATTCTTCCTCTGCAATTCTTGTTCCAGGCAATCTCAAATTGACATTAAGTGGTAACAAATTTCTTTGTTACGATAAACCATTCGTCAAAAAAATGAAAATTGTGCCATCATCCTGTGTGACGTTGAATATACCATAAACATAAGTAATTTATTTTTTGATAACTTATTTAAAACTTGTCCAACAAACTTTTCACAGTAACATTATCCATCACTCCACTATTGTTTATGATTCTAAATCTATAAATTTTAATTTCTAGTAAAGAAGAAAATGATTATATAGGTAGCATGCTGGGTACATGTCGTTCATCACATGCCTCGTGAAAATTGACATGGAAAATAGAGAATACATAATTGTTCTAAGAGAGAGTTAATGTTAATATAATTCTGTTTCACCGCCCGCCGGTTTTCTGGGGTTTAACTTTAATCAGCAAAAACACCCAGGGCGGATGATGTTGACACAACAATTATATATATTTCTTCAATCATTTTTCTGTAAATATTTGATATATTGCATCTCACCCTATAATGATGATAGCCTTCAAAATTTGCATCTTTTGGAGCTATCTGACATAAATTTTATTAAAAGCGATTCGGTCTGTTTCTTCCTCATAAAAAGCAAAATAAAGGAGGGATAATTTTGAAGAGATATTTAAAACAAATTAATTTAATGTCATCTATTAAAATGATAGTTAATCTTGGATTTTTTTCCGAAAATATTTTACAAACAATTTAAAAACTTATAAAAATCAATCAAATGTAATTCTACCAAAAATATGTCATTTTGATAATGGCGTATTGGCAGATGCATTATTATTCTCTGCTAGAAGAATACCAATTTTTCCGTACCTTTCCTAGGAGAACTTTTATTCTTTTAGACATAATACACATAACTAATAATTAATAAGGAGCTTTGCGTAATATGATATATAGATTAATAAATGACCCCTATCAGGATATAGTTAAATATAACTGAAAATTTGCAGACCGTTGAATCTTGAAATATGCTATTAACAACTCTTATAAATACACAATTTTTCGAGGAACCCGATAGCAATTTAATGTAATACTTGTGTAGAAAGGAGCAAGATAATCTTCAAATTAAGCCACCCAAATCAGGCTTTCTGGGTGCCTTCGTTTGTGGAACTTGACATTCGGGATAAATCCAGACCCCAGGTTTAGTTAAGGACCTTTAAAAGGTAAACACACCCGTTATTGTCTAGCTTTGTAGTTATTTATATTATGAAGATTGTCAATCGTGCTGTAAAATTATTGTTTGACAGGGATTTCACATGATAATAGTGTAATGGTTTTAAAATAATTAATTTTCCATCGATAATCTTAAATTATTATCCCCGTTAATTTTGTTATATGCTTTTAAAATTAAATGAATTTACGAAAACTGCTGTCGACTCATTTTGTGAAAAATTCTTTGTTCCAAGTTCAATATTTAGAACCTTTTTTAATCCAATTTATAGAATTTACGTATCCTACCATTTTTGAAGTTATTTTAATGAGATTTAATCATAAATTATTTTAAAAAATTAATGATATATCACGATTTACTATTTATTTGAAAAAATATTGTTAGATAAATTTATTCGAAACATAATGAATATAAAGATATAACAATTCAAATATTATTTTTTTTCATATATTTCAAGAATTGAATAAATATTATAACATTTATAAATTTTTTAACTTTATTTAATAAATAGTTTTAATAATTACTATTTTAAATTAATTATGCGATGAAGACTTTAAAAATATTATCAAGTTATTCTTGTAATTATATATTTTCTTAATAAAATAATTATTGATCTTCTCTCTATGTATAATAAGAAAAAATATTTAAAAATAAATTTCTTGTATTATATTATACTATAATATTACCCTATTTGTAATATCAATGGACCAAAACTATGCTATTCTAAAAACGTGTATACTCGTGTGATAAGCTCGTCAATGTTCGTATGTTAACATTACACTATCTGTTGTTATTTAAGGTATTATACCTTGTGATATTTTTTACTACATCAATGACTAATTTTAGTTTTAATCCCCTAATTGGCTCAAGTTCAGGCATAAATAATTTCTTGATGATAAAACTTCTCTAATCAACGATTCTAGAATATAATGATAAATAAAAAAAAGGAACATCGCAATGAAGATTTAACAAGTGTTAAAGTTATAGCAAATTTTTGATCAAGAAAAAATTATTTTTGAAACCGATTTATTTGTTTTGGTTTTTCTTTAAAGAGTATTTTTAAGATATTTTTTAATAATATTTAAAATAATTGGAGATTATTTATTTACGAATTGTTCAAATATAACATTAACATACCCTCTAACTATAGCTTTCTTAATTTAAAATTAATAATAAGAGGAGTTGATGCATAAAATAAACATCGGTTTGATTAGATGTTTAGATCAATGATAATTAAAAGTAGGGAGCTTATAATTCAAAACTATATTCATATATAATATCCAAATTTGGAAACAATAGAGATAAACTATATATGAGAACCGAGAATTGCTCATAAAAACATGATCACACTCTATCTTGTCCTGCCGGTGGTGTCAAATAGTATATAAGAGAGTTAAAATTTCGATATGGTAATCAAAACTAAGCGACTAAAGGTAGAACTGTCCGTAACGGGAGTATTCTCGAGTTTTTATAGTTCCCTGAATGCTCAAGAGAAAATCAATCAAAAAAATTTTAAATTGAGTAACATTGCGTTGTAATGGCTTTGTTATGCAAATCTGTAATAACTAATTTAAATGCACGAACACTTGATAAAAATGCGGTTTGTCAGAGAGGGAATTAGACACAAAAATGAGCTATATATTTATATATATTTTACCATTTAACATTCTATAATGCCTTCAAATTCATAAGGTATTTTCCCGATCTTCTCGGAATACTTGTGGAACGGCCACCGTCGATGGGATTCTATAAAGTGATATAACTTTTTGTGTGTCCATTATTTATAAAAAAAATTAATGGAAAATGCTATTACATCGAGAAAGACATTGACTGACCCTATGATGTCTTTTTAGTGGTAATCAAAGAATTGAACATATCAAATGAAGAATCGCTGACGAAATTAATGAATATAAGCCAAATGTTTTCTGGTGGATTGAAAATTTTCTATCCATAATGCAGTGCTATGATTGTGTGATGCTGGAGTGATGAAAATGTTATTTCTAGTGGCATATTCATATAATCACGGAATATTAAAAGAATATAATTTCACTGAGGACTATCTTTCGACATTATGTGATCGTAAGTACACCCAAACAAGTGCAGATGAGTAATATCAAACGATGAAAATTATTAAACAAGATGATTAGCATTTTATTGAAGATTGTAAGCAAGATATTATTGATATCCTGCAACAGATTTCAAGCGCAACGAAATAGGGTAGGCGTGAAATGAAAAATCGGTTCTAAGAAGGATGTATTATTGATTTAAACACGATCACTGAAATTGAGATAACCAGGGTGGGAGCTAATAGTATGTCGGAAATTTGCTGTAAAATCCGAAGTGCAGAAGCAGTTATTACTTGTGATGCTATTGAAAGGAGTGGTTTTGACAACGATGATAGATTTACAAAAAAAGGGGTTTCAAAAACAAATATTACTCCTGTAAATCATTTACTCATTCAACATGCAAATTATTTAAAAAGCCGAAGCAAGAATAAACTGCGCCTACAATAAAGGAAGCAAAGGAAAAGAAAATAAAATAAACAATTTTATTTTTATAAAAGAACATTCCTCATTGAAGTCTTTAAAAGTAGATTTTAAGATTCAAGATTATTCATGTATTTGATTATTTCATACTGGTAACGATTTAAGTTACATATCAAAGAAACGTTGTACAAAGAATATGTTTTCGTGAACAAGAGGTTCTAATTACGACACATTATGTCCAAATTCAACTCGAAATGCTGGCAATGAATTAGAAAATTTAAAGTATTTAATAATATGAATACTTTATTTTTTTGTTCTTAGCTATGGAGGAAAAAAATTTTACTTGCTCCTTATGTTTTTGAAGGAGGTTCAGTAAGGTGGGACTTACCTCCAGCTCGCTTTCGCATCAGGTTAGGCGTCAGCCAGAGCTCCCATTCGGCAGTGTAGGATTTTTACCTAGTAAAACAGCCCCATTACCTTCCTTACACTAAAGCTGCGATACCTTCTCAGGCCTTCGTTCTCTGAATAATATGAATATTAAAATAATTCTGGGGATGGATTTTATGATAAATAATAACGTTGAAATTAACCTTTAAGAGGGAACTTATGGTAGATGATCTGTTTTCTCACTTGTCAATCATGAAAGACCAGAACAGGTGTTGGATGAAAAAGGAAACCTTTGCAAAGTGAACTAATCAACTTCTATTATTAATTTACCAATTTCCGATGAAGTAAATGAA
Source organism: Sphaeromyxa zaharoni (assembly GCA_001455285.1). Lineage (NCBI taxonomy): Eukaryota > Metazoa > Cnidaria > Myxozoa > Bivalvulida > Sphaeromyxidae > Sphaeromyxa > Sphaeromyxa zaharoni. Next base: position 9,213 of record LDMZ01056988.1, read on the forward strand.
GTAGCTGAAAATTACAAGCTGAATAACCCGACATCGGAACAATCACATCATCGAATAAAAAAATTATTTCGAAGGATCCTTTTAAGATTAATAAGTATCAACTCTATGGTATACATAAAAATCATTACGCTCAGTAAAGACTGAAATTGAGAGGCTGATTATACTAAATATAATAAGAAAAAGTGAAAGCATTTTTCAAACCCTGTGTTTGCATTATTAAAGAATGGAGGAATACGACTTTTGGCTGATTTTCGTTGATTAAACGTCAATGCTGTCAGTAAAACTCATCAGCCCTACCCTAATGATTATTTTAATGATCTAAATGAATACAAAGTTTTCTATCCGATTGATTTAAAACGTGCTTTTTTCCAGAAAGCACTTGACGAAGGATCAATTAAATATACATCCTTTGTTACAACTTTCGGATATTTCAAATTTACAAGATTACGTTTTAGCCTCAAAAAATTCTCCTAGTACTTTTCTCTGAAAGTCATAAATAATATGCAAGAACACTTGCCGTTCCTTTAAGTGTACATAGATTATATTCTGGTGGTATAAAAAATATATCTTCTCAAAAAGAGCATGTTATATAAGTCTTAAACCTATTAGGGGAATCTGGTATTTCGGTAAACTTTGGTCAATGTAGATTTTAGCTATGAAGAGTAACTTATTTTGGCTTATCAATATCTAGTGATGGCATCCGACTTAGGTTCATCAAAATTGAAACATATATTAAAGGAAAGCCACAGTTAATAAAAGTAATAGACAGGATGAAAGGGGATCGACCTCTCATTACGATCCTGAGTGTAAAAATCTTGATAATCACATACAAATTAAAGAATGGTGATAGGTTTGGTAGATCAAGAAAGGATAATAGAACTGTTCACAAAATCTATGAACAAATAAAAAAGAAACACTATTATAGCTTCCAAATTCCCATAAAGATTTCGTATCTTATACTGGTGCAAGTCTTAACAGTGTAGGATCAATGCTATCCCAAGGAAACAAAACCATCGGAATATTTAGATACAAATCTGAGGAAGCTACGAAAAAAGCAATACATATAAAAAAGAATTATAGGGTGTCTACTTATCTATATATTATTTTAAGAAGATTGTTTTCAATAAAAAAATGAAATAATTTACAGACAGTAAGTACATAACCTTTTCACCCGAAAAATTACAAATACAAATCCAAAATTAGGTCTTTCTCAGCGAATACGATTACGAATTAAATTATACAAAGGGATCCGATAATATTATTACATATGGCTTATCAAGGTGATATTTCGTAAAATTTAGCTCAACCTCTCCCCATATGATTCTTCAACAATATCAGATTGAATATCAGGAAAGATTAATTAACCTGAAAAATATATTCGAAAAAGGAATTTTATTTAACTAAAATAATTGCATGATAATACCGGTTAAGTATACCTAACAATTTCTAAAATCTATTAACGAGGAACGCAGCCACCAGGGTGTAAGGAGTTTAGTAGGTATGCTTAGACCATATATTTCCTCATCAGGAATACCTGAACCCATTATGAAGTTTCAGATAAAAGGTTTGAGTGTGTGAAAAATAAATTCTTTAATCCAAGAAAGAGCAAACTAATAGCTGGATTTTACTCAGAAAATCCCTTTGAAATAGTAACATCTGACATGATGGGGCCATATGAATCTAATCATTTTATATCAGATATTAAAAAAGGTAAATTTTGGATCCTTACTTGTATTGATGTGTGTACCTGATGTTCTTGTGCAATGATTATAGAAAACAACGACACCGGTAATGTGTGGCGTTTACATGCAGAGAATTGGTGTGATATATATGGGAATCCCAAATCTGTTATATTGGATCAGGGAAAGTTTACATTTAAAAAAAAA
>LDMZ01056995.1:0-11005 GCA_001455285.1 Sphaeromyxa zaharoni
TCTAATTTTATCACTCATCAACTTTATCAAACCGATATTTTTACCAGTCAAAGCACGAGCCCAATTAATCGTTACACCTGCCATTTTGCCCCATGTCATGCCATGCTTTTCAACATTGCCCTCCACTGCTTCAAATAAATCAACACCTGTAGTTGTGCCTTTCAATGACTCAGAACTAAGTAATTCTTCCGAGATTTTAAAATTAGTGTTTATACCACGTATAAATATTAAGAGCTGAGCTGTGTCTTGTACATGGGTGCTTGCACCTTGAAGTTGTTGCAATAAATTATCGCCTATCTTTTCTACACGTCTGACTACAATTATCCTTGATAAAGAAATATTACCAAACTTACTTATTTGTTCTTGACACAATGTTTGTAGCATGTAAACTACATTCTTTGATAAATTAGCCATCAGAGATGGGCTTATTCCGTTTTACGATCTTGTGACACATCACCAAACTGGCTTCAGTTGCAGCTTCTTGAATTGAAGAGTGTTTAGTGAAAACTGTTTGCTGCTTCTTCGAATATGTGATTAACTCCTGGACCTTCGTTTTTCTTTCATCGCTGATAAAATTACGTCCGAGATCTGAATGTGTTGTTTGGTGATGTCTTTTCAAATTTTACTCCTTAAAGACGGTTACGGAAGCACAACACAACAAACACACGCTTTACCTCCAACATTAGTAAAGCAGTATTTAACAGCCCGTTTTTCATTGAACACACGGCATTCCTGTTCAATTCTCCTTTTTATAACAGCACTCATTGTTTTTTAACCGCTATGTCCGTGAACTTCCAATTTATTCTAAAGTTCTAAATTGTATTAACCACGCTAAAACTTCATAGACTTAGATTCATAGAGACATACATAATGCAACCAGCAGCTGAAAAACATACATGCACAGTACACAGGCACGCCGCTGTAAAGAAACGTTTGAAAACAATATCCGATAATATTACCTACCAATGTAGATTTATTTTTTTCAGTTCATTGTTTTTCAGGCGGCCGCTTGCGGTTCGTGGGCTGTAGTTTGTCCACCCCTGACTTATCTTAAAGGTCTGAGATGCCATACCATGATCACTATTGTGTTCTTCGGAGGGTGAAAGTGAAACTTAGCAAGATTATGATTCATTCTTTTCAGAGCCCCTTAAATCAAGGGAACTTTATACCATTCCGATCCTTTTCAACCTCTAACGAATATTATTAATAAGAGGATTAAAGCAGGCTAAGGTGGGCACTATAATGTTTAATTTAGCAGATTTTTTCTAGATAATTTGCAATTTATAAACCTTTCAAATTATGTCTTTGTTTAACAATTATTTTAAGAGCGGTTTTCCTCTTCAAAGGTATGGCGAATGAAATGGTAAAGATAAAAATGTTCAAATAATCATAAAATCCTTAGTAGGCCAGTAGCAAAGTTAGGAACATTACTGAAGTTGATCAGGTTCAAAAACTTGGTTATAAATAAATAAATATCCGTTTCTTGCTAGAAAATAACGAAATAATTGTCTTCTGTAAAAGAAGACGTGGCTTAATATAAGGCCACCTCCTATTCTCCTGGATGGAAAAAATACGTATGTTTCTTTATTGTAGTCCCTCGATAGATGGGTTTTGTTTGAGAGTATTTTCAGATATGTCATAATCTTTGGAAAATTTTTAATTGTAAGTATATAGAAAGTATATTAACGGGATTTAAATCACTAATATTTACATCAAATACCGTTTTTTTATATTTTTAATAACTTCATAAACCAATTCTATCACAACTTTTACCCTAGAGCAATTAATAAATATTTCCTTTGAAAAAAAATATCTAATAAAAATGAAATATATTTGTTTATGCAGTTGTCTTCACATTGCGTCAAATAAAAGTGATGATTTAAATACAAATTTTACTGGGAATGCTTAAAATAATGATTCAAGACTTTTCATGTAATAAAGTGTTAAGAATTAATAGTTTCTTTAATGGTGTTGAGGTACCCTCTGGATTATCCAAAACTGATAATCGCAAGTGAACATGGATTTTGACCCTCAATTTACTTGCCTTGTCGATTTAGAGTTCCACTCCGGTTTTGGCTAACACAGATCAGTCTGGGGTGCACGACTCATGGGTATTCAATTAAGAATAAAAGACAAGTTTACGCGGAGTATTGAACAATTAACTTTTCCGGCACCATGAGGTATAATTATTTTAGTAGCTAACTGTGACGCATATGCAAGACAAGTTTGAAACGCAAAACTCAAGTTATATTGAAGCCTGAACCTCGATTGTAACAATCCCAAAGAATATGAATGTTAAAAAGAACAAATTTACTAACATTAAAATATTTTCTGAATTGTATTGACAGGATGCAGAATGTATGACTTTTTAGTTCTATGGACCTTGTCGTATTGTTTAAATCAATGTCTTTTTTAAAATTATCAATATACAAGTTAATTTGTTCGTTTCCCTTCATACAAAACTGATTCTCTAGTAACCATTTAGCATTGCGCTGAAATAACAAAGTTGTAACGGTTGTTATTCCAGATGAAAAATTTGCTACCATGATTCCAATAACTTGTAAAAAAACATTTGTTACGATAGCATTCACACAGAAAAAAGTCGAAAATTCAGGTATAGTTAGTAGAAAAATCGTATGTATTGGCAGAACTGCTATTCACAAATAGAAGTTTGTAAATCCTTAGAATAAAATGCAGATAAATACTTTCGAAACCTTCAGTTACTGCATTAAGAGTAATTAAAAAAATTAAAAAATCATTTACAAAACAAAAAAAGAATTTTTGTGTTAATCTTGCTTCAAGCAAAATAAAAAAGATAAGTTAACAGTTTTTTTATTAAATATTTAAAAGTGAAATAAAATTATACAGTAACTAAAATTCATGTTTTTTAATATTTTTAACTTTTTTATCTTATGGTATTTAAAGATAAAAATTAAAATATATTCATGTAAGCTAGACTATATATTTCCTCAGATTAATGTAGATGTATGTATGGGATATTTTTTATCATTTCTATTTTTCCGTGGGGCTTTATTATGGATTATAATTTCAATAAAATATATACGTTTTAAATTATCAAAAATATAAGAACTGTTGATCTAAGTGTTATATAAAAGCGAGCGAATCTCCTTCGTTAATCAGATTCATTATTTTACACTAAGTTACTTATTATTTCGGTTTAAATGTCATGATTTAAAGAGAATTTGAAATTCTTTGTAACATTTAATGGATACGACGAGACCATTGGTAATAAGAAATACAATTATATACATAAACTGTCTCTTAAATTTTTGTCTATTCTAAGGACAATAGCAAGTTTCTTTAATGTTATTTTTATAGCCTCATTCTCATAGGTTCGAGAGCTACAAATGACCCAACATTCACTTGGGTTACATTAAATTTTTATATTTCAACATGTTATACTATATATAACGTTTATTTTATGGATTTTTAATTAAATGAGCATAAAGATTATCTATATTTTGGGAAATCATAGTTGTGGTACGCGAATCGCTACAAAAACTTATTTCTTAAGAATGATTACTTAAGTTAGATTATATTACTGGCTAGTAATGCTTCCTGTATAACTAACTTAAGCTATTATTAAGCAAGTTGGGTTGTAAAATTCCCCTCTAAATGTCATAAGCGAGACCATACCACATATTTTTCCAGTCTGTCTACATTTACGGTATATAATCAGAATGGTGATGCATTTACAGGAATATCTTTATAACTATTATTTTAGCCCTAAAAAATAATATCTAACTTTTATTCATGTAATTGATACAGGTAACAACACGTTTTTCCTAAAAAATTAAATCCGAACAGATGTCCAACCGGTTGGATGGACTCATAGGAGGGAATAACACAGGCCATAAGAAATTACGACCAATCTAGATAGAGTGACAATAACAAATCATTAGTCGACCCACCACTATTCGGCTTACGACAATATCATGATAACTTTCCAAAGACAAAAGCTTCAAACTTGTAGACTTTTATTTTAATTATTAAACTGTAACTTACATATGTTTAAAATATAATATGACTATTAACATTACATGTCGTTACTGTGGCAAACTGGGGATAAATATAATGATACTAAAAAATTCTTATTATTAAAAGAACTTTACTAGGGTCTAAACAAATTTTTATAGATTCATAACCAGTTATTTGATCGAATAAATTAATTTCCATTAGTTTATGTAGAAATTTTAGATCAGTGGGTATGGTGTTTTCAAAAAATGGTTTTATCACAAATATTCCACCTTTAACCTAAAGGGAAATTAGTTGTACCTTAAACTAGGACAGTTGAAACAGTTAAAAGTGAGAGCACAGCAGTTACAGAAAATCTCTTCTAGCTAAAAATTGTTTCCTGTCTTAAAAGTCAACAAAATCAACATTTTTTTGTAAAAATAGTCGACAACATGAGGATATTGTTCGATTATAAGTTGTGCTCCTGAAAACCGCTATAAAAAGATTAATGGGTAACTTGCCAGATTGTAAAAATATTTTAAAACAGCAAAAATGGTTTCATGATGTTTTTTCTTCTGTTTATAATATCATAAACAAAAAACAATGTTAGGGATTTGATGAGATCATTAAAAATGTTTTAATTTCAACTACAGAACTGAACAAGGGCCATAAAACATTACTGATACAAATTATCACCCCATTGGTTTAATCAAATTTGATAAATTAGAGTAACCTACGAATCAGTATTTTATTAGTATCTAGTGTGTAAAATAATTTTTTATAATAATAAACTAAATCTGAATTTAATACATATAAGAGATAATATAAGGAAATAAGCAAAGAATTAAGCTAAGTTGAGGAATATTCTTATAGGGAATTATTGCACATTTGGGAATATCCTTTCATATTTTTCACACCGTAAATTTTTCTTAGCTTTTTATTCATAACATAAGGACTGTCTGGACTTCCAGTATTTGTTTTGAGGTCATAGCCTGAAATAAAAAAATAAAATTATAATAAAATTTATACATATACAAAAGTATGTGGTTAGGATTCCGTATCTCATGATTTTGAAGATAATCATTGATATAATGAAATGCGCGGGAACAAAAATCTAAAAGTTTTTAAAATTTGTGATAAATGAAAAAAATACCAGGGAAATAAGAAACGGTTCGGTTACTTTATCACCCAAAAAATATTTCATATGGTAATAAGTTGCTGCACCTAAAAATTCATTATTGAATGGCTTAAAGATGGTACCTGATAGAATACAAGTTCCAATTTTTCCAAAAAAACTTAAAACAAATGCAAAGAAATAAACAGCAGTTGTCCTTAACAATATATATATAGAAAGGAGAATATACTAAAATAAAATTAAAGATGGGATTCAAAATATAAAGTTTTTTTAAAAAAAGATAAAAATAAACAAGATTCATAATTTAGTTAACTGATTCATCGAAACTTCAAATTAAAAATTCAAATTAACAATATAAATTATGTTCAAACTATTCCTTCATATGCATTTAAAATAGCTATAATACGATAAGAAACAAATTTAAATAATTCCAGTTACATCATTTTTAAAAAAGAAATATGATTAACATGTCATAATGAAATTATTTGGAAATCAGAAAAATTAAAAACTCACAAGTTCTACCTACTGAGAAATTTTATAAACGGGAAAATGAATAAAAAAATGAATGTTCAAAAAGAGATAGTAATAACAGAATATTAGGACTAAATTTTAATATATTTTTTGAAAATTTATTTGATTAGTGAACTTAAAAGTAAATCAATATTTTATTTACTCCCACATATAAATAGATTCCAAGAAATATATATAATCCTTATTCCCATCAATTGCGATTTGAATAACAGTGTGTGTTTATTATTTTTACTTTACAAAGGAACTAAAATAAGTTTAATATGTACTGTCTCGTAAAATAATACTAAGCAGAACTAAAATTTCAGAGCAGTTTTACTTAGGCTCTTTAAGAAAAGGGATATTATAAAAATTGATACATATATATACTTCACATTTAATTTATAGATCCTAACTCGTAAAATAATTCAAAATATATCATAAAGATTATTTTATCAAATATTTGATATATTTTCCTATATAAATATTCCCCATATGTCATTATTTATTTTCAATGCAAAAAAATTCATTATTTAAATATCATATATAAAAATCTAATTGGTACTTGCAATTATGGTAGCAGAATGATAACACTAACATTATTTTATAGTAAATACATATTAAGCCATTTATACGGTAGTCGAAATTGACGAAAATATAATAATTAAACAAAAAATGGTTAAAAATATGTAGCACAAACATTAAGGACTATAAGAAACATCTTTTATATAAATATCATACTATTGGTTTGTAAGGTAAATAAAGCTCTGAAGTTTAGAAAACTCGTATTTGAACTTGTTAGAAATCAGGTTTTCATAATAAACTATGCAAATGTTTAGTAATTATAATAATTTGTTAAATTAATCATATTTTTTTATAAAAAATCAAAATTCATTCCTTTGAATATAATAAACTTTAAAATGTAAAATATTTTTTTTAAATAAAGACGCAGTATAATCTTGCTATAAAGTTTAGAATAAGCAAAGCTTTTCGTAAAATATATTCAGGAAATATTAAAGCACTTTGGAACTAATCACAAAATAATAAAATATAAAAAGTTCAATCTGAATTTTTTTAAAATAAGATCAATATCAAAATTACTGCCGTGATCAACTATGGAAGCAGATTCATTTTAAAAATATTAACATGTAAAAAAAATAAATAATGGAGTTAAATACTTTTAAAATTTTTTTTTAATTTTAATTTTACTAACAAAATAAAATTACTTAAAATGAATAATATTTATCACTTTTTTGGTAACAATCGTTATTAATTTGCAAAAACAAAAGCAATATGAAACATACTTTCCAGGATACTGCGAGAAAATTAGAACAGCACTTGCGATTGACACACAATAGTTTTTCCCAGTGACAGCTATGTTAATATAGGCTGTTTCGGATATTTTTTCTAACAATTTCTCTAATGCTGTTATTATCCATTTTAAAATCCTTTAAAGTGTAGCTAGTCATAATTAAATTACTTAAAGCTATCCTTCAATTTTTCAACCTTTGCTATAAATATTTATCTTTTATAAAATCTAATTCACGTCCAGCAAATCTTGCACCGATTTCATATAAAAGTCGCAAAAATGTAAAGAAAGATATTAAAAACGATCCAAGTGCCAAAGATCCCATATGGTACCTTAGAAATTTATAAAAAAATAATTTATATTAACCAGAATGCAATAACGTACCCTTTTATCGAATAAATAAACGTTGATAATAATCCCTTTATATTTTAAAAAAGTAAAGTAATAAACACTATTTCTCCTTTTAGAAAATAATTTTTGGAAAATGTGTAAGAGATTTGAATTATTTGAACTGCTTCAAAGAAGTTATAGAGCCAAATAAATCCGAATCCGGCCAGGATCATCATTCCAATTGAAATCCTGCTGACAGAAACTTCTTGTAAAATGCAGGTATGATATTTATCATTTGGATAGCCCAGATCATCAGGGCAGCCTATCCCAAAATGTACCTTGACACTATATATGTCCACAGGTTTAAATTTTTTTATTTCAAGAGTGGATAAGCTCCTGTGAAATATTTATCAAAGAAAAATACCCGAACGCTATTACAAAGGCAATCCAAATTATTAAACCCACTTTAACTATCCATGTCAGGATGGGTTCGATAAGCTCAAATACCATGTAGCTCATACCTCTACCAAAAATTAAACATGAAACAAAATCTTACTTCCCAGCAATGGATATGCATTCAGAAGCAACAATAACTCCTTCCGACAAAACAGCCATGGCAAGTAGTAGTAGTAAGAATAATATTCCAGAGATTATTGCTAATAAGTAATATATATATATATGTAAACCTCAAACCTGTAACCAGAAATGTATTCTTTGAAATCATGTCGAAATATTCTCGAATTTTACCATCGTACTCTTGTGCAACGATAGATATAGTGCCGTGTACCAATTTAGGATCATGATAACTTATCCCAGAAATAACTGTAACTAAAAGAAAAATTTATTTTTAAATTAGGGCCATATTGTAAAAATAGTTACAATTTAAGTGTACGGGATTTATAAATTTTGTTTCCCTAATATTTTAGTCATTATACACAAAAATTTTTTTATCTGTTACTAAATTAATGAAATGACATTCAAATGTACTTGACATCATAGGGAACACAGATCAAATTTCTTTATATATACTCCAAAATGAAGTAAAAGTCTATGAAAGGGATTTTTTCATGAAAAATTATAAAAAATAGATATTAATTTATTTTTTTTCAAACCATTATTTTTAGCCCCTATGTAATCTAAAGTTAAGTATAAGAAATTTATATATGAGCATAAAAACGTAATGACTTAAACCCTTTCTAACCTTTATAAAATACCTTGGATAAAAAAAGTGAAACTTTTTTTATAAATATATTGTTTAAAATTTATAAAGAGTTTAATTACTGTCAAATAGCAAAATACAGGACAAAAGAGTTAATAAAATATGTAGCTTCACCTAGCGAATGTGCATTTTCGGTTTTTTTTATATCAAATCATAAAAGTGCACCAATTTTATGATAAAAATATGCTTCCCTTCAAATGTACCATTTTATTGAAACTAATTCAATCTAAAAAGTTCAATAAATATTTCTATTTCAAATCTTAGTTCGGTTTATATGGGTATTGGCATATTGTTAGTGTCCGATTCAACGAAAACACAAACTCAAGAAATTTTGTAATATACATAATTAGGACTAGTTTAAAGCGTTGTTATATATTTTTTTTAACTTAACGAAAGTAAAAAAATCATTAATAATATTTCCTGTTGTTGCTGCAGTATATTAATTATTTAATTACAAATTTATAAATAAAACATATTCAGTGTTATCTTAAAATTATATTATTTACCAAGAGATCACTGTACATGAAAATAATTTTTAAAAAAATTCAATAATATTACCTTTGACATGCTTTTATCGATAAATTACTATATCAAATATATAAAAAAAGAAATTTAAAGTGTTTTTGGTCTTTTGTGCTTTGATAGAAGTTTCAATTTTTTACCCAAAATAATATATTATGATTGATAAATCTATGACATCTTTCCGTACAAATATAAAATACATAAAACATGTGTATATTTTAGTGTCAAAAATCAACCAAGAGCACCCTGAGAAAACTATTGGAAATAATTTCATTGAAATATACTCGAAATCAAGAACAACTCACAAAAAAGTTTTTTCTTAAAAGATTAAATGCTAAAATAAAAAGGTATTATAATCAATAATTTTGCCTAATGCAATATAAATGCAAAAGGATATTGATTAGGTAAAATTACATTAGTATAATCAAGTTACAGTGACACTATAGTATTTTAAATCGATCAGAATCTTTGATGGTTTATATATATATTATATATATATATAATGGAATAAGCTTTTAGATGTTCATAAACTTGATTACGACATTAGAAATATGTTTCAAAAAATATTTTAATACAAAGGAAAGTCACCTACAGAATAATTTCATATTTAGAATATTGTGAACAACTGCAGTAAAATAATATTATGCTTTAAATTTTAGCATATAAGGTAATTATAAATACCATCCGCTTGATGTTATTTTAAATGTAGAGTCTGTATAGGTCTCTATCAAATCGAAATCCATCAAGAACAAAATTACTGAAAGATTGGTTAAATAAACAAATAAAATTTCTTGTTTTCTACATTGTCAGATAACGTTATTCAGTTACAGGCCTCAACGAAAAAGTCAGTAATAAGCTGACTGAACGTAAATTAAAACAATTTTCTTTAGTCATTTGTTCTAGTTACTGTATACTGAAACTGTTTCTATATTTTTCTTCTATAAAATTATAACTACAATAAAATTCCCATAAAAATGTAAAAACAGATGTAGAATAATCATTATATGCATAGTGATTATTATTTTCAAAGTCAGATGTGTTCACCGGGAAATTACACGAGTATAGTTGTCAACATACCAATAATTCAAATATATGTCCTACAAATTAAGGTCTTAATAATATAAAAAGACTTATTCCAGTGATATATAGCGAAACGGTAATTTCTTTGATCAAAAAGACTAAAAACCATGCTATAATCAAGGCTATATATGTAAATAAAACCATTTATAGATTTTAAATGTTTAAATAATAACTTTCGTTAACATTATTAATTCAATTTTATTTATCTTTCTCCACATTAGAATTAATGACCACCTTTATAAAATCCTTCGAATAGTCTCAGATTCAAGAAAAAAGTTTAAACTTATTAAAAATCATAGAGCAATACGTTAGAGTAACTAAAAAATTTTAAGATATGCTAAAAAGAAATTTAGTCACAATACGTTTATTCTCTGTCATCAACCCAACTACATGTTGGTTTATTTAAAAATCAATAAATACAAGCACAAATATCATAGATTGATTTCTGATGAAGTTCGTTGTTTTAACACAGTTTTGGATTTTAAAAGAGATCTTTTGAACCCATTTAATCGATTAAAACGTTAATAGAAAACATAATTATTTATGATTTTTGTTTGGCTAAACGAAAAACACTTCGTTAATCAATGTAAAAAATTAAAATTTGGAAACTTGTACAGCTTCGTGCAGATATAAAATCAACGATATTAATAAGCTTTTCCAATCATAAATTATCGTAGGAACAATTTTAATTATTATATAGCTGAGAAGAGTGATTAACTAGAAGCTTTTTCATGTAAATCGACAATACTAGAACCCATATAAAAAAGTAACGATTAAAACAGATTTCGAAAACATAGCATATGTATATGAAAAATTAATATCATTTTAAAATTTGGGATACAACGAGAAAAGAAGAGTTTTGATAACGAAATATATTGTCGTAAAAACGATTCGACACGAATAGAAGCTGTATGAAATGCTAATGGGA
>LDMZ01057004.1:0-11527 GCA_001455285.1 Sphaeromyxa zaharoni
CAAACATTTTATATTAAAAAGTATTTATTGCAACAAATCAATATATAATAAAGCAAATAAGTCTATGAAAAAATGCTTTAATGAGAATATTACAGCACAACTGAAATTAAATATAAAACTTGAATTTATTTTCTTCTTAATGAATTATAAACCTCTGAGTTAATAAAAAGAAAATATAAAGGTTAATACTAAAAAATAAATAGGGTTTACTCTTCCTTAATACTTGACTACAAATATTATAAGATTGCAATATATCTTAGAAAATATATCATTTATATTATAATACAAAAATACATATAAAATTAAGGAATAATTTCAGAATTTTAAATGGTTTAAATTAACAATAGTGAGTTTCAACCCATATCAATAGGTATACACTCTTTTAGAAAAACCTAACAAAATTTTTCATAATGAGATATTTCCAGTAAAGTAAGATTTATAAAATAAAATCAATAAAATATGTGCATACATAAAACAGGGTAAAAGAGATCTAGAAAATATATTTCTTAAATGATAAGGCCTATGGCTTCAAAATTACATCAAGGCCATATTTAATATGATAACTGTATAATGACATAAACATTAAGTGCCTCTAAAAGTGTCCGTTCTGTGTCACAGCATCTCCACTGAACCGAATATTTTAATAGAAAGTGTTTATGTTATATAAGTTTAATATTTTTTTATATGAAAAAAATATTCTTATTCTCATAAAACAGATTTATATAAACTTTGACACTAAATATTATTTAATGAGCATGCTAAAAAATGCTAATGGAATCCCGAACCTCCAATATTAACCACAATTTTTAATAAAGTCAAAAACGATTGATATAAGATAGGATATTGACCTTACAGTGAATAATTCGTGATAAAATTAAAAAAATATTTTGTTGTGATGACTACAAACCGACATAGAGCTATTAATGAAATTTATAAAAAAAAGAAAATATGAGACTGGCAAATTTACCACTCCCACCGGAAATCTTTAGTTATTTTGTCCATAACTAAAAGCATATTATTATAAATAAAAAAATATTACACTAAACCAAAATAATTATTGCTTAAAATGAACAGGTATAGCATAAAAATAAAGGAACACACTATATTTTATATTCTATAAAATTTTGGACCCTTGAAAAAATTTTTAATTTGAAAATAGGGAAATATATATAATACAAAAGAATTTTTTGAAAATATCGTCTACTTATCATGTAACTTAATTTTAATACACTTTAATATGTTATTTATCAACAAAAGTTGATACGATAAGAGGGCATCAACTTTATAGTGATATTTTTATGATATGCAATGGAACTTACTATTTTCAACAATATTAAAAATTCTCTGATGATACTTTGTTAAATATAACTTAAAGAAAGATAATAGATACAGTAAGAATTATATAATATATTTTATGGAATGTATGAACGATTGATTAATTCTAATTGGTGAATAATGGGACAAAAACATAAATATTTTTCAATGTTAAACTTAATGCTACTTTTCAACAAAAATTATACTTCTTATTTAACTAAACTTAAAAATAATAAAAATTTTATGAATAATAATTCATTATATAACTTTCAGGTTCAATGTTCATTAATAATGCAACTAATGTAGCCAAAATATTGGACTATACAAGCATTCAATAATATTTTATAATATGAATATATTTTTTATATTAGAAAATATCAGATTGGACAGTAATTATAAAAGTTAAAAACATATCATTAACGTACTTTTTAATAATAAATTAAAACTTACAACAAAAATTTATTCAGAATTTTATTAAATCACACAAACCCGAACATTTAGTAGCGTTGGATCCGAATCCCAAATTCTTTTCTAAATTATTAACAACGATTCTTTTTAAAAGTTTAGTCTTTTAAATCATAGGGATGTTTTAATCAACAAATTTTGACAATATTATATCTTCATGATATAATTATTAATAAATATCCTAAATTATAACTAAAAATTAGATAATCAGAATCATGTATTGAAATGAATACGCGTTTCATCCATAAAAAAAACCTGTCCATTACCATTTTTACTCAAAAATAATTATAGAAATATAAAAGCCTATTATTCTTAGAATAGTAATTTATATAAATTTTTCAACAATATAAACTCATTTTATTTCAAATGTATGAATCCGTCATATAAGTTAGAGAAGAGATATAAAAAATATTAGTGTCAAATTTTTAATGTATGATTAGCTTCACATACTAAATCACTTAGGAAAATAAAAAAAAATTTGTAAATTATTTAAAATTAGTTTATTTTGGAATTTTTTTCATGTTTAAGCCTCATATCCTATAATTCGTTGATTTTATATAAAAAACATCAAATTTATCATAACCTCAATGTATTATGAAGGTTTATTCTGGCAATAATTAAGAAAAGTTGAGCTGATCTCTATATCTTTTTTTAAATGTAAATTGAATAATAAATCAGACATCCCTCACAAACGGAATTTAAAAAAAATAATAAAAAATTAATTAAACCAAGAATAAAACTGAAAATTAAATATGCTATGAGTAAAGAGATTCTATTTTTAGTCCACTATTTGCGAATCTCTTATTTAAAAACTTACTTTTTGTAAAAATCAAATTTTCTGTCAACAAATATAAATTTATTTTTTATTTTGACAAAAAATGACCAAACAAAACAGTAGTTTAAATAAAGAAATAGTAAACCAAACTGGATTCATTTTTCAAATATAAAAAAATCTAGAATACATCAATTTCATATACTCCTGAATTAAACAAACATAAAATCTTTATATGCTGACATTACAAAACAATGATTTCCACTTTAACTAAATGTTTTTGAATAAAAAAAATCTCCGGTTAGATCACTTTTTAAAATAATTAAAAATTACTAGAGAATTGCATACATCTTTTAACTTTGCCAATATCTTAAAATGGCAAATCATTAACCACATCTCTAATCAACTAACATAGTTTAAGTATATTTATTAATATAATTAAATATTACTTACATTCCAAAAATATAATATTTATCAATTATAAAGTTTATAAATAGTGAATTTCATACATGTCGCCTTTAAAAAAATTTTACTATATTAACAATAGCACAAAGCAATTCAGATGTAAAATGGGTTAAAATAAAAAACTTTTTCAATTTAAAATGGGTTCATTATCCATGTTCTATTAATTATTAGTTAAAAATGAGAATTACCAATGGAAAAATTACCTTTAGAAATAATAATCAAGCCTAAAATTAGTAAATATAGCAATTGTATCATCATAAATTACACATATTCATAAAATATTCAATAATACAAAAATATCTTGATTCGTGAAAATAATATAAAAACCTTTTCATAATATGTAGGATCTCCAGTTGCAATCGAAAGTGTTTTAAATTCTAAATATAATGTCCCAACTTCTGCCAAAACCAAATCATCTGCCCAAATTTTTGTTCCCCCGCTTTACACGCTTATATAAAAAAGTAAAAATATAACCCACCAAGTAAAACTGCTTGTGTAGGTAGTCCGGTATTTTTATCAAAAGCCCCAAGCATAAGATTAGCTAGTTCTTGAGCTTTGTTTAAAAATATCTTAAGTAATCATAAAAGAGATAGATATTAATACGGAATCGTTTTTTAAATAATAGACTGAAAGTAAACCTCCAATCACCCGAATTGTTGTTTCAAAAACATTTACTTTATCTCCCTGAAATTATTAAAATACAGTATAAAGATACTATTGTAAACTTTAAGTCATTTCTAACGTACGACGTCGCATAGTCAAACTCATCATACATCTCCATTATATACAATGTATCAAGTGAGTCAATTATAGTCATAGGCAATTTGCTAGATCCAAAAGATCCATCAATAAATGGCTTCATTGAAACTACGTCAGCTTCACTAGCCCCAAAGCAGCATTTTACATAAGCCCTCCACGCATCGGTCATCATCTACAAAAAAATTTTCACTAAGGATTCAACAATTAAATAAAACTTCAAAAAAATACCACTTTAAAGGAGATTCAAACAGATCAACATATAATAGAATTTATATGAAAAAAAACAGAAACGTAGGAATTGTATTAAAATAATAAAAAGGGAGGCATATTTTAATAATCTATCATAACCCCAGTAATTAAATATTTCTAAAATACTCGATCAGATCTATTCAACAAATTAATTAAACAAAAGAAATTTGAAATTTTACCTATAGATAATACCTTCCAGGAAAGTATTAATAGTTCAACTTGAATAATAAATACCAAAATTTATGTTTAAAATTATATTTTATTACAAATACTGTATTTATTAAAAAGAAAATTTTCACTAACATCCATGCAATTTTATTTTCAGAAGACATTTACGAAACAATCCAGTGTTATTCTGAAAATATATGTTAATATGCAAATTTTAAAATAAGTAGATTATTGACGAAATATCTTTAAAACAATGAAAATATTAGATAATGCCAAATTTACAAAACATTAAAAAATTTAGATACAAGTCAACAATTTTTTTACTTCTGAATAAATAACGATCAAACACGAGGAAATAATTCTTTGCTACTAATGATAGTTAACGTTAGTAATACTGTAACTCAATTCATATGTAGGAGAAATAAACTTGATTCTTTTCCTAACAATTTTTAACAAAAAAAATCAGGAAAACCTAATTAAATTATGATTATAGCATGAGCCTTCGTAGCAAACCTGAAAAAATATTTTACACATTTTATGCCCATAGAACTTCATTAGATACTGAAACATGTATATAGCATATAAGATAAATGTTCTTTAAACAATTAATATGATCTACATGTTCTATAAACAAAATATTTTTTAATTGTTTCGGTACCAAGAACCTCTATATATTTATGGCTACCTTATACGGTTAGAAAGTATTCACAATCTACAAATGAACATGAACTATATATATGTGTGCTTATTAATGTTAAGTTATATCAGTACATTTATTCCGGAATTAGCGTCAAAATCAAACAGCTCTAATATTTTATTCTGGATTCGTCTTGTAGCGTACGATACTAATTCTGAAAAAATCATTTACATCCTATTAACAAATATAGAATTTGCATTGGAAAATTTAACTATATTCCCGTATATTAACGACTTCTTAGAAATCTAATATTTTAATAATGCGAGCTAACATTTTCACGAGTTTAATCCTCTTTTCACGAAATATTTTTAAATCTAAAAATATCAATTAAATAGCTATCATGATTTTATTATAACTAAAGACAAAACAAAATTTACTCAAACGTTATAAAAATTTTAATTTGAAATAGAACTCACGATGTTGATATATTTTATTCTAATTTAGGTTTGTAAAATTCATATAAATACGTTTAAATACAGTTTAGCTATTATTGTCCAGAAAATTTAAATTGTATTTTCTGTTTCTAGTCATTTGAATTTCAAATATTTGAAAATATTTCCTACAAGAGTGAAGAAATATCAAAATAAAAATGTTACTTATAATAAAATATTGACAATTAAAGATTTAGAATGATCAAGTTTCGATAATATTTTCTTTGAACAATTAACTTTTATACATATTTAGAGTAAAATTTGATTTAAATGGATTACTCTATCACGTATTCTTAAATATTAAACTATAAAAAAAAACTGATTAATTAACTTTTACAATTTTTTAAATTTTAGTGATTGTTTTTATCACATATAAGAAATAAAAACTTTAGACATGCAATATTTATGGAATATTGGTGAACTAAACTATTTTTTTTATTTGCTACAAATCTGGACTAACATTATTAAGTAATAAAAAACTAAAGATTTTCGTGAGAATTTCAGGCTTTTTGCACTTTTTTAAAACTAATTTTACTATCGTAAGTAGTATAATAGAGGAGGTATTGATCTATTATCTTATTATAGTTATTTTTAGCCTATAAATTAGCAAGAAAAATACAAATATTTTAATTACTTCTATAAATTATTATAAAAAATGTTATTTTATGACTTATGGTAGAAATACATTTTATAAATATTATATTTATTTTTCTAAGAACATAAGAACCATCCTGAAGTTAATTGCCTTGAATCATCCCAGAAAGTATCTACTATAGTGCCAGAAACACTCGAATAAGATCTTGGATTCTTCTCAGGTATCTGAATAAATTTTTATATCCAAGGCATAACAATATATAGTAGTTTAGAGTATTTTATGCATTACTTCAAATAACAGCATTGGTTAAATTGTCGAACTTGTGGCGGATGTTTCGTAAAAGTAATAAGAGGGTTTTCAAATGACTTTGTAATTTAAGATTATATAAATATTTATATGATTTGTTAATATTATAGAAATTTTTTTTTAATAATCAACTTAAATAAAATCGAAAAAATCCATCTCTATATATGAAAAATTGGTTTCTAGTAGTTGAATAGGTTTTATTTTCGTCTATACCAAATTAGTAATTATGTATTCAGTCAATATATATTAAAATTTCTATACATTGATAGGTTGTAAACGACTTCTAAAAAATTAGTAAAGAAACACGACATTACAATTTCCAATGTATATCAATAGTTAACAATAATCTTTTTCTTGATTAAAATTGATAAATTAAACATATTTACTAATTATCATTCACAGCACAACTAAATAATAATTTAAAGGAATCATTCTGATTTTTCCGGATTTTTTTCATAATTAACTTAAGTGTATAAATTACATTCAGCTTTAAAAGCTAAAAGTAAAATTTAAATAGAATTTACATATCGTACTATGAATATTTACTAAACGTTTTTGTAAAATTTTAATATTTATCTACCATATTCCAATTCTTTAAAAATAAATAGATAGGTTTTGTCTCTAATTTTGTTAAAATTTTCATTTTATCAAAAGGAATATCTATATAAAACTAGCGACATATTAGTTTCATTCCGACAAATACTATTTTGAAATATCAAATTTTGTCGACAACGCACAAAAATATTAAAAATATCTAGCAACCAATTTTACAAATAACAAATTTATTTTTTATTTCACATAGAACTCTGATAGCTTTAAAATCAAGTTAACCAATAACATGTTACTGATATCATTATAAATATAACTAGTAAAAATAGTAATTATATATATATATATATATATACATATGCTCGTAATTGGCAAAAATATTTTTTAAGCATAATAATAAATAAATTTCAGATTTCGATAATGAACTTAACAAAATATTACATATTTTTTTAATTCGTTTAAGATTTTTCAAAAGTTAAATAACATATATTCATATTAACAACTTTGTAAATTTTCAATTTACAATCCGCAAAATAATTATTTATAGGTAAATATCGGCTATTTTTAGAATTTCTTTATAACAACTGATAATATATCAAGTTTTTTTCATTTAATTCGTAGATATGTTAAAAAAATTTCTGAATTGTATTTTAAATAATTTAACACCAAAGTCGAAGCTGAAGCAGTCCTTGTGAAATTACAGGGGTTTGCATAAATAAACTTTATTTCCATAAATTTACGTAAAATTTTAATAAATAAACGAAAATTTTAAATAAGTTTTTTGCTAACGGTAACTTTTATTTTGAATTACTAATTTTTGGCACCTATGACTCCAGATGAAAACTCAGGTAATATGGAGAGAAAAAATCTAAACCCTTCGACAACTACATAAAAAAAGACCAGTTCTGATGAATGTTTCCCTTTTTGAGTTAGTGAAGCAACTACTTTCACAGGAAGTACCATCAAAGTAAATTATTCAAATTTCTGGTCTTGGAAAAACTGCCATTTGCGAGGCAATCAGAAAAATGAATGATAATCTTACGGCATCATTTATTGATTGATACTCTAAACCAGGTCGTAAAACCAGTCATCAACAGAGTTGGTTCAAGACTTGAAAGAAATTGTTGCTAATAATCAATTTTTGACTCAAAAAGAAATGGCCTAGAAGTTTATGGAAATTCACTCGAAAGAGTTGAAATCCACCAAGGTTTGTAGACTTCTTGAATAGCAGGGTTATTGCGAAAAGGTTTAAATAAAAAAGCTGCCATAAATAACACTGAGGGCCATCAGTAAAAAATACGTGATTGTGCTGGAGTTACTGTCCAACATAGAAACAAAGAAATTTTGATTTTGGATGAAACTGAATTTAATCAACATACATAAATTTTGGATATGCAGAGGATTTCCGTAAGTCCAGTAACGTTTGTTCCAGCTTTAAAAGGGCCGAATCTTTCAGCATGCTGCGTAATTTCAAATTCTGGACATGTAAATTACAAGATTGTTGATGGCTGTCTATAATGGCGAAATTTTCATGGGATATATTATTGAGCTATGTAATTTGGGGTCATTAAAAACACAGTGTTTTAGTTATAGATAATGGCCCAAATCATAAAAAAACCGGTGTCAAAGAATTTTTACTGACTAAAGGTGCGGTTTTAAGTTTTCTGCCACCATATTCCCCGGATTTAAATCCGATTGAAAATATTTTCTGAGTTGGAAAATCCCACCTCCATAGAATAAGACCAACGGATAGGTCTAGAGAAGAATTGAAAAATTATGTTACAAGAATACTCAGTGGATTTATAGAGGAGGGCGATCCTCAGCTTTTCTTAAATTTAGTGGACAAAATGTGGCAATTGATCTATGGACTTTTCAACAATGATGCTGAGAAATGTTAGTATTTAAATATTTTTTAACATGTTTATAATTTTTTTTATTTTGAAACATTCCTTTTATTTATGGAAAGATTTCGTTTATTTATGGAAACTTTCCGTTTATTTATTTAAACCCCTGTAAATAATTATCGTATCTTCTTGTTTTTTTGATCCTTCAATTTTAATTATTCTGAGATAATTGATTTCTTTCATTATAGGAAAAAAATACTGCAGCATTATTTTATATTATTTCATATATTTTTTGTTGATAACCAAGTAATTAAGATTCAATATTATAAAATTAAACCATAATTTAAATTTTAAGGAAATTAAAATATTTATTTGACAAGCAAATCACATGAACTTTCGCCAGCACCAACTTATAATATCTTATGTTAAGGATATATAATAACTAACATGTCTAATATAAAGTTTTATATTCTGTTTATTTGAATTTAATATTATTCACTCAAACGTATTAAAATATATGATTTTTGTAAAATTAGAAACTATATCTGAAATCATTGAGTGTTTTATCCATATGATATTAATTCAGCTAGAACATCAAAATTTTCTGAAACAATATTTTGTTAGCTTAAATACATTTTGGTTTCTGTGATTGTTGAAAATTTAAAAATAATATAGAGCACTCAATTCTACAAAAAATATCGTAGTGTTAAGGTCATATATATTTTATTTAATTATATATAAAAATTTAGCTTTAGTAAAAAAGAGAAAAATTGATTGATTTATCAATCTCAGAGTAAAAAATTAATATAAAAACATTGAATAATAACAAAACAATCAATTAAATTTTATAATCTTATTCTGAAAAAATCTTTAATATTTATAGCTTTTTCTATTTGAAAAGATCAATTCCTAACAATAAATGATCAGTTTCTAAAAATAACAGCCAATTTTTTTATTAGAATTGTAGGTTATTAACAAATACTTTTTTATTCACATATTTTTTAAGCCATTGAATGTAGATAATAATATCTAGGATTACTATAATATTTCTATTAGACAAAAAATTTGAATAAAGCAATTTTTAGAAAAGTAAATTATATCTATACTTTTCATTCATTTTTATAGCTGTATCAAATGATGTGTAAAAGCAGTTTTTTAGGTGATAATCCAAAAAATTTAAAACTAACTTAATCATTTAAAAACCATCCAACAATCCATTCATGCAAGCAGAATAATTAAATATATAGTTTCAACTATGAAAGAATATAAATAATATAATTTTATGATAAACAGTTTTTAAATAGAACTACTCTTTCTTTAAATTTATGAACTCCAGAATGATATAAGTAATTATTTAAGTCTGTTTCACTTAAAAAAAATTTAAAAATTTATGTTACTTAATTGATGTTTTCAAAACTCAATAACTAAATTCCTTTATCTCACGGAACTTTTTTTGTAAATTTAATATATTTCACAAGAAAGCGCGTTACTATATAATTTACCTTTATCTGTTAATTCTTGGATTAAACATTTTAGAGTAACGGAGAATATGCGAATTATGATCTGAAATCTCTCAAGACAATAAATCAAACAATCTTTATCCAAAAGAGTAGGTTCTATAAACTTAAAAAGGGTTAATAGTAGTTGTTATTAATATTTGACAAATACGAACGGAATATAGCCATACGAAAATTAGAGGAGTGTAAGGAGAGCAACTTATTCAATCATTTCGATAAAAACCTGAAGGAATATGGTTAATAGAGCGGATTTTCATTCTTAAAGACTAATTTCAATTCAAAGAAATTGTTCTTTAACATAGAGGGTTGCCTAAAGATACTTTTTCATGAAGTTTCAAAATCATGTATGCCATGAACGTTTATACAATTTTAAATATCTATAGCAAGAATTTTTAAAAAAGTATAACGCATTGCTTACTCTCAAGAATTCGGTTGAAATAGCTGTTTGCTGCCAATATTTTGACTAGAGGGTAAATCAGATTTAATTATTATATGATTATTTGCTTTAATAGCTATATTTTGCTAATTAAAGGATATGATAATGCTGGTGTACATAAAGCTATAAAATATCAGATTGTATCAAGACGATATAATAATTCCGCCTGTGCGTCAATATGTATCAACGAAATATCATATTTCATAGTTGTGGATGGAGCGTATAATCGAGATGAATTCCATTATTTTCTAATGAAGTTGAAGAAAAAAAAATTGATATTTGTGGGTAATTATATTGCTGTTACGGACATTATAAATTATCACCTCTGCAAAGATTATTGCACTATTTAAGATCGACTAGTGTCAGAAATTTGTTTCTACCTCCATAATGACTATATCTTATCCGATTTTAAATTTTTTACTAGACAAAAAGTAAGATTAATTGCATTAGTCCTCATGCAACCAATTTAAACACAGAGAAAAAAGTATTTTATGGTCATTAAATTACCTTAGATGGATTGAAAATTATCACAGATCAATTTAGGACAGGGTATAAGAGATCAATTTTGAACCAATCAAATAGATTATATATTATAGTTTTTTGTTATAATAAATAAAAATTTTCCAGGTTTTTATTTTTTTATATTTTATATCATTTAATATTTGTTTGCACCAATATAATGACAATTACATTTGGGTACTGGTCAGTTAATATAAAAAGAGCTACATTTATCACGTTGTAGGAGTCAATAAAATATCTCATTACCCTTTTGATAGACTTTTACATATTTGGAAAACTTAAATTCATTTGTAAAAATAGTAGCTATATTAAAAAAACTCTTTACCATCAACATATAATAATTATTTTTTCCATAGTTCGAACTTTATTGTCGTAAAAACTCCCAAAGGATCGGGGCAACGAGTTTTTCTGACCACGAGACAGTTACCTAGAGACATCACA
>LDMZ01057176.1:0-13189 GCA_001455285.1 Sphaeromyxa zaharoni
GTTACAGATTTTCCTAAAAATTATTAAAAAGAGTTTCAACCTTGGTTCTAGAAGCAACCCGAAATGGTGAAGACCATGAAGAGAGTTCGACAATTTGACAATCTGATCTTGGTGGTAATCTGAAATGTTAAAGCCTCAAAATAATTTTTTAAAATTTTTACATCAAGTGACGTCAATGTATCGTCAAAATTTTCAAACGACTTTAATTTAAGCTGACGCCTAACCATCGTCTTTTAACATGCTTGTAGAGAGTATTTGTATACACTTATTTTAATTTATTAGCCATAATTTGTTATATAAAAATTCTTGAATCATTAACAGTCACGAAAACGTCCAATTTTATAAGCCTGGCTTTTTTAAATTTTTATATCAAAAATGGACATTAAAGATAGAATTTAAATTATGTAAGGGATACGTAGAGTATGATAATGAAACCACAGTATTTCTTGATAAGGCAATATACTTAAATCACTCTGCTTATTTGTGATATTTACTGGATAATGAAGATATTTTTACGTATAAATGAGCTACATCCGAAGAAAAAGGGATCTTTCGAACATTTTTGATCAACTTTGAAATTTCAAAGCTCCTCATGTGTACCTTATTGTATTTTAATTTTTAAGATTGCTAGTAATTAGTTTTCCATGAATTCATTTAAACTTAATTTAGTAATCTCATAATAGATTTATATAACTATGAAAATTTCATGAAACCTAATATTACTAAGTTTAGAATCAAAGAATTGTAAACATAATTTAATCCTGTTTTTTATTATGCCTATTTTCAGAATACTTTTTGCAAAAATATTTTCGTTTAGCAATTTATTTTTAAGTTTTAAAATACTGTTTCGAATCCGGATAAAAGGAATACTTCAAATTAATACTAATGCTATAAGCTACCCTCTAATTAATCCCCAAATTTATTTAAATCATATCTTGCGGTGATCTCTATTAATCCTGTTTAAATCACAATTTAAAATTCTCATCATCAATCCATATGCGCCATATTATTTTTCTGAATCTTTACTCCAATTTTGGATTCTTTAAGTCGAAGTTTTATAATTAATGAAAATATCCGGATTGTCTTATTTAAGGAGTCTGACAAATCCATTAGTTATCCTTCCAGTTCATTTTTCTTCCCTTGAATTTTTTTCTGTATATTATGCAATTTATTCCATAAGTAAATGAGGAAAATTGGAATTTTTCTCTTTTTCAGAATTGCATAGCTGTTAATTAGAAGGATATTCAAATTAACAGATTAACAGGACCAATTGGTTGATGTTTCTTATATAAAAATTAAATTGTTACAGAATTTCGAAGGTTAAAACTACACTATCACGAGTTATAAATGACAGACTAATCAAAACCTTTAGCAAAAACGCAAAACAAATACATACTTAATATCTTCTCAAAGTATCTAAATCGTTTTGACTGTTTCTCCAGCGATTATTAACAAAATGACAAAAGAATCTCTGAAAAAATGCAATTTAGAACTTACTTCTTAAAAAATTAAAATCTGTAGTTCAAAATCCAAAATTATGGACGATTAATTTAAAATTTTTAATCCAGTCAAAATGGACAAAAATAATCTATTATTATCATATATTGGTCTTTCGGCAAGGGAGCGTAGATACAATGAATATTACCCCAGTTACATAAACAATCAATGATGTGAAGTTGTCTTAATTGAGATGGAAAATCTTTTAGGCTACCATCACAGAACCAGTCTCCAGAATTTTTTGTACAATTATTACTGGTTTTTTTTATATAAAAATAAATTTTCTGCCTCCCACAGTCTCATTTAAATGAAGGAAAGTTGTTTCATTGAAATTAAATCCAAGCTCAGGTAGTTTTATATATTCCCCTGTTATTTGTTCATAGGGTGTGAATATTTAACAATTTTGGCTATGATTCTTAGATATAAATCCGTCCAACAGCGAGCCATACAACTCTCTAATGATTTCTTCAGCCATTATTCCCCCATGGATAAGTATCTGTAATTATTGAACCATTTTACACATAGTTCATGACGATTAGTCTTTTATTTCCACTGTATTCGGTAAATGGCTATAAATTTCAATAAATTTTTTAACAATATCATCTGTAACATGACATCGAGCACCAAAAAATTTATTTTGATATTCTGTAATCGGCTTAAAAATTTTATCAAAATATTTTTTTCCTAATTATAAGTAAAATTTTTAAAAACTAAAACGGGGTCTCCTCCTTGTATTTTAATATTGATATCACAGCCGTAGTCGAACTCGATCACTAGAAAAATTACCAAAATTTGACATTCTTTATGTGGTATTCAATATTAAAACTTCTAATACAAATATTTGAATACGGTCTAGTTTATATATATTTTTTCCTTAATTTCCATCAAGAGAAATTAAATAATTAAGAAAGTTTGGTCTTAAAATCAAAAATATTAGTTATGATAGAATAACACTTAGCTATGTACGTTGATTCTCAAATCAGGCCTCTTTAAAGAGTTTGAGAGCTGTCTTCTTAAGTCTTCAAAGTATTGAATAAGACAAAAAGTAATCAAATTTGTTTAAATCAACAGTTTCGAAGAATTTATGTTCCGATTTTTTAATTATGAAATATAGATAATATTTTTCACACTTGAATTTTAGAATTGATACAAATAATCCTGTAAATGATTTCATTTAACGAGGTAAAGGAATAATGATTTATAGGTTTACAATAGTATCTTAAATTAATTATATTTTTAAGACAGGAGTTATGAGGTTCCCTCCTCAGTCGAAGCACCTAAATAGATTTACATTTGGACCGACAATGGTTCCCAAAGATTCAATGCCTCGGCGAATCCACTTGGTCTTGATCACTCATTATATAATCGAATAAAACTACGACGATAAATAATAAATATCTTGTGCTAACAACCGCCTCGTGCAGGTTTTAATTAAAAAATTCGCAAGTATTCAGTAACCGTTTGTAGCCGAACAAATATCGTCAGAGTCTAGTCCCTGCATGATAATATATACGGTTTTTAATCTCTTAACATAGTGAAAAATAAAATTCTTTTCAAAATAAGTGTTAACGAATTAATAATATACTATTTTACTTAAGATAAATGATTAGCCATTATAATCCAATCTTTATTTATACACACATTCATTATCATTAAGTAACAAGTTACTTAGATTTATAATATTTTTTTGGTTATGTAGCTTTGATACGGCGATCTATTTGTGAGCACCAATTATATGCTTTTAATAAGAGTTTCATACAATTTTTGCATGTAAATTTTGTGTATATTCTCGTATATTTCCCTGAAATAATACAGTTTTAAAACACTCAAAGCAATTATTCTTTAAAATTATATTTATCCATGATTTATCGTTTACCAAAAATTGTGTGAAGTATTTTGGTTCTTAATAATTAAGTTATTTCAGAATTTTTTGGGATAAACAAACCATTACAAATAAGTTTATCATTTTGAATATTTTTCATATTGAACTAAATATAAATGTGTGGCTGCCAAAATTTGAACCTTTTTGTTGCTGTATAAACCGGGTTACTCAGAATGTTATGATTACCAAGGATTAAAAATATTCAATATTTTATTATGGGTTAAATAAAATGGAACTATTCCCATTCATATTTGTTCAAATTAGCACTAATAATTACTATTAAAATAAAATAAAATATCTGAATTCATTTACTAAGGAAACAGTGGAGTAAAATCAAATTTGACATACTTACGCAGCATTTTATATATCTGATGCAGTAAATAAAAAATATCCGTGTTTATTAACCAAAATTTACGTTATAAACATTACATTTAAGATGTTAAGTCTGAAAACATCTTTTAGGGTAATCGATCTGAATTGTCGAAAATTCGGTCATTATCGCTCACATGGGATAATTTAAATTAAATCGCCTCTATTCAAGTACCGGACGATTTAATGGGCCAGATAATAAAAAATATTTTACTATGCGTAACCGGAAGTGTTGCTAGTGTGAAGACCCCAATTATTGAAATGTTTCTTACTGAATGTCATGTACAGCTAAAATAATTTTCATTGAAAATAATAGTACACTGTTAAAATCGTTCTGACAGAAAATGCAAAAAAATTTCTTTCACCTACTATCATAGAGAGGTCTTATACGGATGAAATGGAGTGGGAGGTTTTTGTATTTATTTACAAATATTTAAAGTACTATTTTTAATTTAGTATATTGGTTTATCTTATGTTGTTTGTAAAAGAATTAATAATTTACCACCTTTATTAATATTTATTTTAATTGAAGAACATCATATATGTTTATTATACCAAATTTTTTATATAAAAGAGGTTTTATTTTTTCGACCTCATAGGTATGGAGGCTTTTCTGATGTAAAAGTTTGTATGTGTACATATCCCGTGCTGATGGCCTAAACTTAATCGTGGGTACTTATATATAAAAATATTCAACCGATTACTGTATAGGGAAACTTATATTTACCGTTCCAGCTAACACGAGGATTTTAGATAATATTTTATATGAAATCACGTTATTATTCCTTATCTGAAGCGGTGATATTGCATTACAGAAAAAAACAATTTAAGTAGAGCATGCTGAAATTTTTTATTTTTAATGAATTATAAAATATCTTGTCAACAATTAAAAACGTTTATATGAAAAAAAGTTTAAATTAGAAGTTGGATTTAAGAACATTAATGTTTTTCTTTTATTTTTGTTTAATAGGTTTATTATTATTGTAAGGTGACTAATTTAATGTTTTGAAAGAATGCATGAAATTTGATCAATTATAATTGCCGTAATTCCGTTGTAGTTTGCCAGTCAATATATGACAAACAAACACGGAGCGGGACTGAGCTAGTCCTTCGGGATTGGACTCACCGTTTTGTCTTGATTAAACACACGATTCATTTATAAAATTATATAAAATAAAACTGTGTGTTACTATACTTTTAGAACTATATAAATCCTCTGCTGCGGCATGAAACGTGATCATTAAAATATATTACGAGGTTTGTCGGGAATGCCGACACATAGAATTAATAAAAAATTTAGTTTAGTTTTTTTGTCAATGATATTATATGTAGACCTAATTCTGGGTCTCGACCTTAGTGATCAAAAAAATCATTTATATTTTGAATAAATACGATGAAACAAAATATTTTGTAGTATGAAATATTGATTTTGTTCCCCATTTTTTAATAGATTCTGGAATCACTGACAAATTTATAGATTCTTTTGATCAATACGACTGAAAGTTTATTACATATTTGGAATTTCAGTCGGACTCATCAAGACCTAAAAACGAAATTTGATAAAATTGATTCCAGACACAGCACATAAATGTTTACTTATCAAATAATAACGAAACTCAACTATTGTGACAACATAAAGCACTAACAAGATTAATGGAAAAACGTTTTAAAATATATTAAGTAAATTTTAGAAACGTTTAGTAAAAAAATTATAATCCAAGAAAGTATAGATTATATTTATGTCAAGGGAAACTTTTTAATCCTGTGTACCGAGATAGGATCAATTTATTAATGACAAAGTGAATCTGAAAATATATACGAATTTTCTTGATTTTATTATATAATATAATAGGTATTGGCAAGTAAATAATAAAAGAGATTGTATAAAAAAATCTTTTTGTAACCCTTTTTCTTGTATTTCGTAATGCTCTGTTTATCAAATAATAAAAATTAAATCATAATATTTATTAAACTGGTTTATTGTCAATTCTGTTAATTATTTTACTAGTGAAAATGATTGTCCAATTTCGATTTTAGAATTGTTTTATTTTAAGAGCTAAATTTTTAATAAAATATTTTATATTTTCTGTTGATACAAAATTAGTAACGATATTTATTTCAAAAAATATTTTGCCAAGTTTTAGTACACATAGGAATGGAAAAGTATTGGGGACCCGATTCTTCATATTGAAGTAATCTTTCCATGCCATTACTAAAATATATACCAGTTAGCAAAATGGGCAGATTTGATACTTATTGCTCCATTGGATGCTTGTACACTAGCTAAGCTATCGAATGGAATCTGTGATAACCTTATGGTAAAATATATCTACAAATTTTAACTTTAGACATGTATTCTTCGAGCTTTCCCTCTAAGTAAGAAAGTAATCTTCTGCCCTGCAATGAATTCAATGATGTTGGATCATCCTATAACAATAAAACAGCTACGAAGAATACAAGGCTGGGGATATTTAAGATTAAATACAAAAGTAAAAAAACTGGCCTGTGGAGAATATGGTCAATAATAAAGGACATCATTTAAATACTTTAGGAGATGGTGGAATGGCAGATGTTAAAGATATAATATCAGCTGTTAATGAGTTAGCCTCAAAAATTTGATTATAACTCTACTAATAAAATAAATAGATTGTAACAAAGTAGCCATTTTATGGACTAATGAAACCGAATTAAAGGCTATGTAAAAAGTTATAATTTCCCACTAAAAACCACGTTTCCAGTTTTTATTTTTACTACAAAAAGTCTACGAAAAATCTATCTGGGATAGTTCGAGGCCAAGACTTGATCCTTATGTAACGGATTTTTCCCAGATAGTTTTGGAAAATCCCAATATATCCTTAAGGCCGAGGACAGCCCCGCCATGACAAGGACAATGAATCGGCTGAAATATTTTTCCGATATGGATGCCGATATAGGATAAATAGAGAAGCCCAAAAATGTAAATCGTCAAATTCAAATATTACGTGACGTCATCAGTTACTCACCTTTTTTAAACTTAACGCTTAAATAATAGATGCGCATAATCTGTGTATATACTGTTTTATGGTCACATGTCTTGTTTGTAACATTTAATACCTTCATTAATTCTGGTTCTAATTTTTTGTTGCTGGGTCAATTTATATGATATATATTTAAGAAAACAATTAACAAATCCTGCATTAATTTTTCGGATAGAAAAAATTTTAATATATTTTGGAAACTGATAAAGTAATTAAAAAATCCTCAATTTATTAATGAATAGTTATTCCATTTATATTATAATAACCTTTTTTTACTAATTCTAAGAGATTCGTATTGTATTAATTGAAACGATCCTCCAGGAAAGATCTTAAACTTATTTACATTTTTTCCCTCAAATTATGGGAAATACGTGTTTTGATATAAAAGGGATACATATAGTTTGTTAACATGGCTGATTACGTAATCAAATGGCCATACCAATAGATTTTTCACTTTTTAAAGTTTGTAATTGTCAATTCAGGTTGAAACTTTATGTGTTCATTTATACAAATAGAAATTAATGAAAATTGAAAAGGAACGAAATCGAAACCGAAAAATTTTTATATTTCAATCTGAAATAAATAGCCATATCAAAACCTCGAAAAACGGGACGTTGTCCTGAACGCAACGAACAACCATTCCCTGTCATTGCATGCGGACGAAACTGATCAAAATTACAAACTTTACATTTTTTTATCAGCAAAATGAAAATTTTCCCAACTGTGTTGCCAGCGTAATTATTTAATTTTAATTTCCTCGTAGGTAGTACTATAAAATATTTTTAATATTCGCTCTTTGATATCTATATTTAATATACCTTTTCATTTTAAAAATTTTAACGTCAGTTCTTTATATCAACTAATAGAATCAGTTCTTTTCCCGGATTAAAAGCATTAATATCTAGAATAGTTCACTAGATGATTAACGTCGCCAGTTATTAGCTTGCCAATCAGAGGTTTTGATATATTTTCCACAAACACAAACAAAAGTTGTTAAATATTATTTCCTAGAGTACATATAACAGTATTTCATCAAATGTGAATACAAATTATATCCTTTCGATTAGTTCCATTAAACGAAATCCTATATGTTAGTCATGAGCTAAACATACTTTTTGGTAATTAAGTTTTCATAATAATATCAGTAATATATATTTAAAACGAGTTTGATGTTTATCATTTTTTTATCTGTGAAATCTTAATAAAATTTATAATTTTTTCAATATAGAAAAGAATCTTTATTTAACAAAGCTTTAAAAAAGCGAAAATAGGATTAATTTAAAATTGTCTTCATTAGAATAATCATTTTGATATTATGGAGTTCAAAAATAAAGAGTTATAACTAAATTCAAATTAGAAGTGATCCAAACTTAATAAATTCTACCTCTAATAAAAAAATAAGGCGCTTTCAAAAATTTTACAAATCTAATTTTCAGTTCCATTAGATTTTATCAAAGTTTATTGGATTATTCAAAACTTAATCAAATTTAATCCCAAGAATACCAACATTATATTTCCTTCATTCCTCTAGCAGAACAAGGATATCAAAAGTAAAATCACAAAACCCCGTTTTCTGAAAATTAAAAATTTTTACATCTTTCAGATTTTTAATAAATGAAAATGTAAACCCTGTTGATTAACCTACAGCCAACAAATTCAACTGCATCAAATGTTGATTCCAATTTTGAAGACCCTATTTATTCCAAGAAGTTATAACAATAACAGAGGAGTTAACAGTGATAACTTCAATATTTTTAATTATAACATCTAGAGATTATAAAAATTTAAACAGATAAAACCAGGAAAATATATTTATTTAATGTAGATATGCATTGTTAAATTGAACTAGTTTTAAAGTGTTTAAATTATAAGAAATATCACTGTTTTATAAGTTCCGTGTCAAATGCTTATTGACATTTGTTTAATGTAGTTCGTGAATTTAAAAACAGTCGATAATTTAAATTAATGATAAAAAAATTGATCCCTCCCTATACTAAATAAAGATTCCAGCGTTTGTGGAGGAGGTTTATTTAAAAAACCTAAAAACTTATATATATATATGCCAATATTTATCGCTTTATAATATTTTCAAATATCAAATACATCCGTCTGACCTTAACGGAATATGTGGAAAGAACAGCCTGCTACTGACATGATTCTACCAGAGACATGAAGCATTACGGCAACAAAAGTTTTATCCGGAAATTCCTCAAAGTGAATGAAAAAAATTATTATATTGCTGTAAAACGTCCTCGGGTTTTTATCAATATATTAAATTTAAAAAAAAAATTAATTACTTTTTGTTCTTTATACAACAAAAATTATTTTCATGAAATAGATTTTGATTTGATTCATAGTTTAGTCAGCCTATATAGCTGTCAGGATAAAAATATTTTATACGGGGATAATATTCCAAGAATGGTATTTGAAGTAATGTTAGTTACGTTATGAAAAGCAAAAAAATAACTCATATAATTGATAAGGTTATAAAGTTTTAGTTGAAGGTTAATTCGATTACATTTCTTAAAATGATGATTGTATAAGGAAGATTTGGAAAATGTTTCAAGGATATGAAATTACAGAAATGTGATACAATTTTATATTATAAATTTAAATAAGAAAAGAAAACAATAAGAAATGATAAAACGATGAGCAGGTCCTTGTTTTGTTGTAAGACTGTGGTTGTTCTGATAATTGTTTTTAAACAATTCTATATTATTAAAAATTACTTAATGTTTGAAAACCCAAAATTATTGCTTTTAATTTAACTGGTATGAAAATCTTTTTGAAATTCTTAAATCGAAATTGATAAAAATATAAGTTTTTCTCTCAACACATGCCACAGTTTTCGGTATTGGTTAAGGGCTTAATATTGTGGCGTAAATATTAAGTTCATCTTCAATTAACCTTATCACAACATATTTCTCAATTTCATTTTCATTTATGCATTTATGATTAAAATTTTTATTCTTTAATTTTTTAAGTATGGGATAAAAATCATTATTAGATCCTTCGTAGACACACTTAAGCTATATATTAAGGCCTATTAATTTATTTTTCAACATTATATATTAGAAAATAAGTGAAGTACTCATAAAATCGTACGCCATTTTCATTTCTTATTATATTTTCAGTTATTAAATATAGTAGATCATAAACACCTTAATTGAAATACAAACTAACATTGAGCTAAAAAATATATTTGAATTATAAATGATGCAATGGATAACACAGGAGGATTATACAGAAAGGCCTCATTTGTGATTACCAAAGGTATATCCAATAATTGCTGTTTTTACGAGACTTAATGATCACGACATCTAATGTCTATTTCGAATTCAATAGTTGAAGTAATTAAAATTTCATATTTTTTTGAAAAAGAGGTATAACCAGTGAGTATATATAATACTGTATGGGTCGAGATCCTATGATCCCTAAAATAATTTTCCAAACATGCCATATTTTCTTAAGAATGAAGATGTTATAAGAATAAATAAATAAATTGTTAATAGTACGTATTATGTAGTCACGCTAGAAAAAAAGAATATATCAGTCCATCTTCGGAGAGTACGACAATACTGTAGTTAAATGTAGGATATAGTTGACTCTTACTTTTATAAACATAAACAGTACTGTTAAAGGAAACCTTTTAAATAAATTTATTTACTGTTTCATACTCTATATTGCACTAATCACTATGAAAATTTCTTGTATCAATGAACCAGCATACACATATCATGAATGCAAATATTTCTTTCTATTTTTTCATAGAGTAAATCTACTCCAATATTTTCGAAAACTTGTTTTTTCTGGTTAAGAATCGTACCAAATTTAGATTTGTTTGAGGTAGTAACTCGACTTGATAAATCTTTAATCTATATTTAAAATATGATGCTTATCCATATTAATTAATATTTTGATGAATCAACATCTCAAATATTCTATTTGTTTAAAAATAAGTTGTAACATACAACACAATACATTATTATAAGATGTGTATTTATTAGTGGTTGATATAATTGAACAATTTTTTGATAAGTCAATTTTTATTTTCTTAAAACAATAACTGAAAGAAATAACAGGCTGTAAGGTCGAGTAGATGTATATCGTGATGGAGTAAGTACATGTAAGATTTTATATAAAATAATAGAGTAGCTTAAGAAGATTATGTAACGTTTATTAGGCGTTTAAAATGAATTAAATTAATCTATTATCATAAGTATGAATCTAAGATTAACAGGATTAAGAAAAATTGAATTTTATGTACCTATATCATGCCACGCAAACTGTTTGGGTTTGATGTAAGTCAGGACCAAAAGCATTTTTACCAACGATCGCATGTATAAAGTGGAAATAATAAGAACATTAATCATAATCAATTTTTCATACCTATTTTGCTACGTGTAAGCAGGCTGTAAGTAAAATTGAAAAAATATTTGGTCAGATACAGTGGCAGTACAACGGATATTAAATTATTCATGAAATTTATATAGCATTTTAAACTTAATTCGTCTGATTACAATCTTTCTAACCTGGTTTGGCGATGAAATATAAATTTGAAACGTGAACATTTTAGGGATGAAAGATTTAATAATGCTTAACTGGCCTTAATATAACCATACTATATATATATTTGAGAAAATTTACAAAGAAACAGATTTGAAATCTACCTTGGTTAATAATTATTTTCAACAGTTTCGATAACGTACTAAAAGTTGATATAATACTATAGACGGAAGAGTTTCATAGAATTTCTCATGACAAACTTTGATAAATCTGCAACGCTAATATCTTTTACAGCGGCAACTACTTCAGCAACTTGCCTGAAATCTCAACTAAATAAACAACCACAAGAAAACACTATATGAGAAGGTTCTTGACGTCCTTTTACACATTTTTCAGGATGCCAGCTCTCTTTCTTCGACGCTTCAAAAAATGTTTTGACATATTGATAGCTGGCATGCGACCTTTTTATCTCACACCAAGGGGCATCTACGTTTTTTCAAAAGAAATTTCATACGAGTTTACCAGTTTCCAGTAAAATTCGATCAATAGGAATACTTTTTAAAGAATTTAAAGATTCAGGTGACTTTAAAGAACTTGAAATAGTATAATTAGGCAGGTAGCAGAGTGGAATTACCAGCCTGTTATTCCAATATACAGGCCACGGTCCAATAGGCTCTTGGCATCTGCCTCTGAACCTGTAAAGCAATGACAAACTCCGTTAACTGACCCATATTTTTTCAAAATATCTGTGACAAGTAAATTTTAAGTGTATAACAACAAGCCTAAAAAGTCTTTACATGCTGATCGCATATGAAAAACGTAAGGAATGTCTAGTTTGTATGTTAATTCAAGTTGTTTCTCAAAGGATCTTTAGATAAATCAAACAAAATTAATCAAGCTTGGTACATCTTTTGATCTTCTTTTCCACAGAAATAAAGTCTATCATAGTCTAAAATTTGTTTAAAATATTTTTTGAACTTAAGGGCCATAAGTTATACGGTAAAAAGTTTTAATATCTGAAAAAGATTTTTTCGATATAGAATGTCTTCAAATCAAAAAATACATTTATAAAAATTAAGTAGGCATCTAAATATACTTAACTTAAAAAACATTATCTATCATAGGATTCAAGAAACTTTTTGGATAAATAAAACATATTATTGAATGTAGCTTTTATTTAAAACTTAATCGAAAATACTCAAGAATTATTTCTAATATTGGGATACATAAACACAGTAAAATCAATATAACGGATCAGCAGCAACATTATTTAGCCATATATACTATCCATCAAACTGTTTTGATACCGTCGGCATAAGTTAAGTTTAACGATTTTAATCAATTGGAGGTCACAGTAAAATGACATTAAAAGGGTATGAAGCATGTTTATGAAAATATCCGTGAACATAACTAAACGAAATAAAGGCTGGATAAAAAACGGGCAATCTTTAAGCTATCAAGTTTATATTTTCATTAACAATTTCACGGCGTTACCATTTCGTGGAAAAGCTAAAAATAAAATATTTTCGAATTTTATTCATTCTTTCATTAGTTTTAAAAGAATTAACATGTCAGATATTATATGGACGTATGAAACTTAATAATGAGTCTAAAAAAATGAAACTTCCCTCAATACTTACTCTATCTTGATGGTAATAATGTAGAAATAATATTAGTTATGACCTTACAAAGAAAAAAATGAAAGCTAAAAAAGAAGCAATTTATTTTATCATTATTTCATAGTGAATAAGTCATTTCATGCACAACCGAATTCGGTAAATCGATTATTCGTCATTTGGCTTCTGACTGGACCCGATACTTGGCCATTGAAAGTATGAAACTTGTGCAAGTAGAGGACAAAAATACAACTAATCAAAGCGCGCATATATGCGTTATCCGCTGTGAAATGATAAAAAAA
>LDMZ01057195.1:0-22085 GCA_001455285.1 Sphaeromyxa zaharoni
ATATATATATATATATATATAACATGCATGAGAGCAAATGCAAGGGAAAAAACTAAAATGTCGGTCGTGATACAGAATTTCCGACACGCTATTTGCACGATCCTGTACGGTACTCATCTCTACCGAACGTTGTTCTAGATTACAATTGGCAAAAATTCTACAACAAAAAACTATATTAGTCAATCCAAAGATATTAACTAAAAAACACATTTTTTAGCATTATTAAGGCACCATTTGACAGATTCAATTAATATATTATATAATCACAGAAAACAAAACATTTATTTAATTTATCTAAAAAAAGAAGATTGAATATATATTTAGATCTGTTCAAGTATATTTATTTCTTGCTCCAACATTATGAACGTGGTCAATTAGCTGACCCTTTAGTAAGCCAATACCCGATTTCTAGAAACTGCAACGGCAGTTTGTATCCAGAATTCAGTTTGGGAATTACGGTGATGACTTTGCTCCAATCAACACGCACAAGGGACAGGATGTACGGGTTTCGATGTCCTTCTACGGCGTTAACAGAATTATTCGTCAAAATTTCCTTTATTTTAACAGTTTTCCGTTTATTGGGAGGAACATGAGATTAGATTTGAGAATCCTTGAGCCGTGTTTATATGATTGCCTACAACATCATGAAAGGTTAGGTAGAATAGGTTTAAGTTTTTTGTGGAAACAAACTAAATGCCTTGATCAATTTATTGAAGGTGAGGTATCGTTCCAATTGTCCCTAAGAATCTATGATTGCAAATAAAATCAGTGGACTTAATAAACAAGTGAAATATATTCAGCGGAAAGGTATCTGTCCATTATGGGCTGTGCTCGTCGTTGTGAACGGGAAAAATATTATTAGCTACAATCCCTCCAAACTAATAAAGGGAACGGAAATGTATATTTAAGACCCGATTCACGTAACTCTTATTGGATACGTTATATATCCGCTTCTGAATAATAACATTTTAAATAAGGAAACTGTTGCAACCTCAAGGACACTGACCGCTTCTAACTTTAAAGTTGAAAGCTAAATTTCACCCTGCCAATTGCATCAAATTAATCTTAACCAGGACAGCAAATCAATATTGGGTGTGCAGCTATGCTTTGTAAGGTTTTACTTACTACTATTTACAAATCTCGTGTGTATACAAAATTTCAGTTTTTATGACCCATGTATGTTTCTAAATATGTTTTTCGAACAAGATTAGAAAAATCATTACGTTTTAACATGGAAATAACCAATTAGAAATATTAAAAATGTAATGAATCAAAATAGAAAATAGTGGCGAATTTTTTATATTTTTTGACGCTGTTTTGATTCAAAAGCTTTGACCAAAGCATTCTCTTCCTGTTAAAGTTCGTTAATTTTGCGACGATTATAGGAAGCATAGTCAAGAGAGATATGCGTTTTTCATTTTTCTATCAATATTAGATGGGTTCCATATGTTACATGAATAAATTTATTTTATTTAAGAGTTTTAGCCATTAAACATTGATGAGTTTCACTTATTTAGATTCATCTTGTTAATTTTTTCACCTTATTTTGTTGCCCAAAAGCTAAACATAAGTACAGGGTTTTAGATTCCTAATTAATCTATAATAACATAGGAATGAGCAAATGATTATGTAAAAATCTGGAACATGATCAATAAATTTAAAATACAGAAACTTTATGTATCTGTTGATTCTAATTGCACATAATAAACTTATTGCATCCATTATAATACCCCAGAATCGGTAAAAGGTTTAATCAAAAGCACTAAATTGATATTTTATTAAAAAACATTTAAAAGCTCCGAAAAATCAAGAAAATGTTCCTTATAAAAATAAGATGGTCAGTTGATACAAAAATCACGAAATATTAAATTCATCATTATAACCAGGATTGGTGAGGATTTAAATTATATTCAAATAATCAATCAAAAAATCATTTAAAAAAAATTAAGGAACAGCATTTTTCTAATCAGGAGATATTTAATTTTATTCAAAATATTGAAATTATTGATGCAATGAACCACATAACTTGCAAATATTTAATGTAATTCTTACCAAGATCCTAATTTAAGTAACTTATATTACATATATACAAACAAATTGAAAAAATAAGGAAATAGGGATAGTATAAAAAATTTTGGAACTAATACTAAAAAGACATCACAAAAAATATTGTAAATCTAAAATCATACTGCCGTATGCGACCACTTTTCGTTTGGAACAATAGTAAAAAGCGAAACTTAATGTTTATTAATCTTTTAAATCTTGTCAAATTATATTTACTCTTTTGCACGACCTTAGAAACCAAGATCATGTAATAACACGAAAAGAATTACTACTGCTACATTATTACCTTACAAAATATATTTATTTTGTAAATATATACACTAGTATCAGAGTGTACCAGATACAATTTGCAACAATCCGGATATATGGACCTTGGGGTACGACTGTCACGTAGATCCATAGAAATGGCTGCAGTCAGACAAAATACAAAGTATACTTTGAATAATTTGTAATTATTGCCTACTATAATCTGGATGACACACCACCATTAAAATATTTTCGGTATACTTGATTGTAATCGACAACAACAGTCTTTCACTGTCATGCGTTTACGTTAATCTCAGGCCAGAAATTTTTTGTTCTGAATCTGTTAGGTTATATATTAGTCAAAAAAATATTTTGTTATTTTTCTGTTAATTTTCTCGATTTGGTTGTCTATCTTAAACTATTTTAGTTTTCGCTATTTATGTAGCCGAAATTATTAAATAACAAGATTACTAAAATGAAATACATTTTATAGAAAATCTAGAGTTAATTATTATTTTTAGAACAAAATTGATTCTTGTATTTCCTAAATTAGCCCAAAAACGTAGCGTGAACTCCTTTTTTTCTATTAGATTTTATCTTACATTTTAGATATAGACTAATAAAATATTTTCAAAAAATATAATTCAATATCAGAAAGACCCTTTCCCGAGCCCTGTATTCAAACTACACTGCATAATCGTATACAATTATAAATTCTCCATATTTAATTATAATGGCTGATCACTTAATTGCATCCGGAATAATATTTCAAGAATTAAATTACATAAAATAATGTTATTAAAATTATTAGCTGTCACAACTTCTGCTAGAAGAGAACCTACAGCTTATAAAATTTAAATTAAGCAACAACGCAGCCGATTACCGCTGAGCTATTATTCTATGATTAATTTAAGGCCGATCCCACCTAACGTAAAGATTTCGATATTTAGCCTACACAATTTAAATATTTTATGTAGCCATTGTAAAATTAACATAAAATTTGACTATCGATTATATAACTATAGTAACTTGAATGTATGTCGTAAAGGAACAACAGGAATGTGCAACAAAAAATCTATCTCCTACGAAAATCTACGAATATATATAGTCCTATATCGAAAAAACAATACGAAATGGTAACGTCATTAAATATTCTTTATTCTTGTCTTACTTTTTTCATTCGTGTTATTTTCTTCATTGGTTTGTTTTAATGTGTCAATAACCGCTTTCAGCTGCGACACGAATCTCTTCATCAGCGTTGTATTTCTAGGTCTAAGTTTTATTTCATTATAATAAATTCTTTTTGTACAAATCCGTTACATATGTCATTTCAGAAATTAATTCATATGTAGTACTCGTTAGCCTTTTTGAAACGCCAAATGTTGGAATTTCCGTGAATTCATTTGTTTATCTGCTCTCTAAAAAATAAAATTAATTAAAATTGTCTTTTATTTCATTTTTTTTAAATTAAATAGTTTTTCTTTCCTCTAAGGGCAACTAAGACCGATTCCAAAATAACGAACAGAATTTTGATGAATGCGCATTTATTTCAAACCCCCCGTATATAATCTCAATTATATGGAACTTATAAACCTA
This sequence comes from Sphaeromyxa zaharoni, assembly GCA_001455285.1. NCBI lineage: Eukaryota > Metazoa > Cnidaria > Myxozoa > Bivalvulida > Sphaeromyxidae > Sphaeromyxa > Sphaeromyxa zaharoni. The sequence continues at coordinate 3,907 of LDMZ01057195.1, forward strand.
ACAAATTCCACTTAAAAATTAAGGAATGAGATGGGCTATCAAAACTCTTAAAAGGTTATTTCTTAATTTGAGAGCTTCAAACTTGCGGTTTGGCGAAAATGATTGCACTGTAATTGGAGCAAAAAACCGACACCAAAATAATTTCGACAAATGACTATTTGTATCTGTTCTAAAAATGAACATGAGATTATTTGATTCAAAATTCTGATCGAGCTTCAATATTTTTGGTCCATAGAAGAATGTTTGTTTTATTGATTTTAATTCAAAATTGGGCCCATCCAATTGTATACACGTATTCATTGCGATGCGAAAACAACTTCGGAAAATAATTTTAATTTATGTCAGTATTCCAGACGTCGAATTCCAAATGATTTTGGCAGTTGTTTAAATTTGAATCATCAGTATTTAGTTAAAATAACGAGAAATAAAATATTAAACTCGACCTTTCGATTTAAAATTTTTATTCCTCTTTCTGACAATCGATTAAATCAGATCGCACCTGAAATATTTGGAATTTAATAATTCCACACATAAAGATGCAATTAGAAAATTTGTAATCATTTGTTGTGTGATTATTAAACCGAATAATACACGATGTATAGTTAAAGTTCTATATTACGTGAATATAAACCCTTATAAAATCCAAAGGGTAAAATGAAAACAAAAAATTTTGTATAATTTATTTTGTAATAATCATGAAAAAAAAAGAAAATATATCGAACTTATTTTAAAACCTAGCATAAATATGCGACGACTTCATAAAATACTACTTTGAATCATATATACGCAAATATAAAAGTTTTATATGTAATAAAAAGGTGATATTTCCATGATTGATTTAGCATGAAGGTAAATAAATGGTAGCTTTTATATATAAAACTTATACATATCTTTTGATTGAAGAAAACGACCAAAAACTTGAGGAACATAATTTTTGTTTACAAAATCTGTCTAAATTTTATTTTTTGTATCTTGCGAAGAGATTAAAAGTATTATCTTAATTCTATTAACGTCTTAACTACACATTGGAACCTTGAAAATTTTTACTAAGTACACCAATATTTCGAACTAAAGTGATGATAGTATAATTTTACTAAAAAACTTTTACGTACAAAAATGATGAAACGAATTCGATTTTGTTGATAATAATTTAAATTTTAGGATACCATATTATTAATTAGAATTTATTCAAATTTTTAAAACTTTTTTCTAGAAGTCAACGATATTAAAATTAAAATTTGGTAAAATGTAAACATTTTAACAAAAAAATATGATTACAAGAGAATGATCTATATTGGAGGATGAGCATTTCGTCTTAAATTTTTAGTATATGCTCGGACAACTGATAATTTAAATGCTATGATTTCATAAAATTTTTATATTTATGAAAATAATATTAGAATTTATTGTTTGAAAAATTTAAGTCTTTTCCAAAACTAATTCTCATATAAGATGCCTTGAAATGTCGATTTAATTACTTGTAAAATTAGATAAATTTTTTAGGGTTATATGATTTAAATGAATAAAAGTAAATTTATTCATGATGAAACTGCTTTCTCGAATAGGTTGTTTTAACCTCTAGCAGCCTGAAGCTTTGATGAATCCAAACTAGAGACAAAAAACTTAAAATAAACGAAGCCGTATTGCTTACCAATATATGTATTGGCCAAAAATTTTTCATTCATGTTTATAGTGTTTTGAAATTTTTTCCTCTAATAGATAATCCGTGAATCTTCCATTATATCTTGTTGAAGAATATGACTGAATATTTTATTTATCGTTTAAAATTTTTTAAAAATCTCGTTAAAAATTTCACTAGACTATTGCATAATTCGTTTTATCGATGTAATTTTTTCATCAACAATATATTTTAAAATTTTAAATAATTTCAACTCTTACGGTTATGATATATATGAAGTATTAACTCAATCCCCAAATAGTTACTGATGATATAAAGAAGATACACTCATATATAGGCAATTATATCATAAAAACATTTTATTTACTCGGTTTACGTATAATTAATTAAATTTTTATTAATAATGATGTATTTCTAGCAAGATTGATTCCAGAGTCCTGTCAAGATCCCAGAATCGTATCCGATATCCTCGAATTTAGCCATGTAATATTAAACAAAATACCTTTAATCTCGCTCTTATTACTTGAAACAAATTCAACAAACCGCTATTTTTTTATTTATGTAATCAATCGATGTTCCAAAATACTCAGTTAAAACTTTCAAATTATAAAAAAAATATTTTAAGACTGTCAGGGACCAAATGGATAGTCACCTAACGCCGCCAAACACAAGTTTATCGTCGGTGGTCGGGTGTTTTCCATCATTGTAAACTAGTACCCAGACCTTTGTATTTAGTATATATAGTCGTTAGTTAACGGACACGTTAGCGAGTAGTTAGTATTCACAAAGACAAATTTAAAAATAAGAATATCTAAGAAATTTTCTACATTATTAAACCTTATTTAAATATTTTATGTTTCATATTTAATGGATGTCGTTTTTAACTGATTCCCATTTATTAAGAGGACACTTTTGGAAATATGTTTTTAACTGCCACATAAATTGGATATAATATGTTTATCTGTAACATTGCGACGGATAGTCCACAGATGTGATATATTTCGATTAAGTTACTGGTAATGGAGCAATTTAAAATGGTAATTGTGTCCTTCTTTAATATACAGTCCGAAAATTTTTTTAATTATAAAAATAGCAATGTTTCCTAAACACAGCATAAATAAATATTAAAATCTATATATCTTAAATATCACATAAATTTTAAAATTTTGTACACAAAATTTTTACCTATATTTTAATATAGTTGAGTAACAATTTAATTTATAGCGTTTTTTGCAGGTAAATTTTTTATCACTCCAGATCAAATTTTTTAACCAAAATTAAAATAAATGGGCATGATTTGATGCGATCTTTTATTACTTACAATAATAGAGCATTTCATAATCAATTTCGGTAAAATTCTCATTTTTTTATATATATAAGTCAATTCTAACATTAAAAAATAATCGTATATTTTAAATATCTGATTTTTAGAAACGTACCTAAAATTTTTATTTATTTGTTCTGTATCTTTAAATTACTAAAGTAAACAAAAAAAATTTAAATTGTTGAAAAATACTATTTTTACATCTTGAATTTTTATATATTAAAATTTATTTCATCTCTATATAGTTTATGTATGGTTTTGATTTAAAATTATTTTGTATATTAATGTACCCATTCAACTAGATTAATTTTTAGTGAAATAAGTTCTATCTTGTTTATTTTCAATTATCGATCATGGCAAATACATCTAACACAGTGGATTATTTATAATCGACTTTTGGAATAATTTATGCTACAAAGCGAGTCAATAAATGTTCCGTACATACCAATACTCACAAAAATCAAAATTAAAGATTTATTACGGTTTTTAATACGCCTATAACAATTTTTTATGATAATCGATCCTAATATACACAAAATGTAAACTATTAAAAAATTTTGGGCCAAATTTAAGCAATTATTGGATTTATCCGCTTAATACACTATAAATCAAAGATTATACTTTTTATTAAACCATTAATTATAGATAATATCGACATCAAAACGGAAATCACCATTATATTATAGAAATATTTATTACTTGTGCAAGGATCTCACTTTTAAATAATTCATTGCAATTCAATAAATTGAGGTTTCTTAACTAGATACTGTGACATAGTCTTTCAGTCACGCAATAATATAATAAAGCCGCATTAGTTACAAACTTAGTTTTTAATAGATAAAAAGAAGTGTTCTTAATATAAAAAAATTATTATTATATATATTATTGGCTATATTTTTTCAGGCATGCATCCATTCCCATTTAATACTTTCAATATAAAACAAAGCATTTCTAAATCCTTAAGATTATATAAACAGTGCACAAATCCGATGATTTAATTTGTTATGAAATTAATTTAAAGAAGGCATTGTGAAATATTTTGTCACATTAATAAAAATCAATATAGCTTTTATACTAATGGATCATTTTTTCTTGTTTTGGGAAGAAGCATAAAAAAAATTATCGAGAAAACTTTTTTAAATGTTTCGGAAAACATCATAAAAATAGACAAATAATTATCAAAAATAGGCATATAATTTGAAAATTAATTAATCACCAAATATACATACTTCGCTTACAAAAAAAGTCATTTTTTTAAATTAGAGTTTTTTACTGTTGTTTTCATTTTTGCTTTCAAATTTATTTAAAATTATTTTTTTATCGTTACATTCAGATTTTCATTTAATTCGACAAAAAGTTTCGACTTTTTGATAATTTTTTTCAAAAAAAAAGAGAAATATATTCTTGAAATAGAGATTAATTCGATATTAGTTATTATAATCCATGTCTTCTTAATAAATGCAAAAAAAATAATAAAAAATTTTTTTATTGAAACAAAAAAAAATTTGTTTTAAATTAGTATAATAAATTTAAAAAAACTCAAGAAATTTCAAGAAATTATTAACTATTATTTACATCGTGTAGCTAGGCATACCCTCAACAATTGAGGGATTATTAATCATGTATTTTCGACCTTTATAACTTAAACCTATGAGATAAAAATTCCAAAAATGGAAAATAATTATTTTTTTACCTAAAATTTCTATTTCCGATAAATGAAAAGAATTTCAACGTTTCATATCATTTGAAAAATGCTAATCGTAGGAATATTGAAAAAAAATATTGCAAAATAAAATAAGTTTTTTATTAAGATTTGATAGCAACGTGAAAAGAAATAACAAAAGGATTCTTAGTTAATTTAGTATCAATGATTAAAGCGTTCTCTATTCCGGAAATTTACGACGAAGGAATAAACGGATAATTTATAATGAAATTTTTTATATTTTTTCAATATCTTACTTTATAAATGAAGCCAGTATGTAATAAAAAATTTTTACAATTGCCTCTCTTCATGCAGCGAGATTTTCCCAATATAGCAATTTGCAAATTATGAAGTACTATCGTAAATATATTTTCCAGTAATTAGGCTTTGATTCTGTAGCCAACAATCTTAAGAAAAATCCTTCTTCTTATATTTTTGCCTCAAATTTTATATTTAAGGTTCTTAAAAATTTTAATCCGAATAATAAAAATATATTTAGTGAACATATTGATTTCCGACGATTTTTTTAAATTTGGACTGGTATAAAACCCAGTTTTATCATTCCATCTGATTATTAATATGCAGTATAAATTTATATTATGACATTCTTTATAGCTGGGTTTGTTACATATGAAAACGGGAAAAATGATTCAATTTAAATAGGATATAACGGATTTACGTAGTATTTCTTGAAGATACGTAAAGAACTTACTCTGTGTTAGAGAAAATGTTTTCTCCTGTAATTATCAATGATTTGTGCTATTAAATATCTAAGAATATCTATAATAATGATTTTTTTGATAAATTAATCTCTCCTTAATTAAAGTTATCTTGATCAAATTCCATTTCATATGAAATTATTAATGACAATACACACCCATATTTTATTTCTATGGAATGTTTCATTTTTTTATGACATTTTAAATTTTTGAATTTTTCATTATAAATGCATACGCTACTATAAACTCTTAAGCAAATTTATTTTATTATGATCTTTTGAATGAGCGAAATTTTGGCAAAAAATTCAATAAAATATATTTGCTGGTAAAAAAAGAATAATAACCACTATAATTTTTACTTAAACGAAATCAATTTAAGTATGTTTGCTTATTAAAAATTCTCACATGTAGTAATTATAGTAATAAATAAATCGATTACTATGATTCAAAGGGTGTGTTTTCAATTAATGTAACAGTATTTAAGCCCACATCACTGGTAATTACTCTACTAATTTCTTAGAGCTGCTAGATAATGATTGCCCATATCTGCTTGAGACTGTTTGTTGGACTACTGTTCTTGATAGAAATTAAAGGAGCTATTTATGTTCCAAGAGGAAGACTACCAGAAAGACCAATTGAAGGTATGATATATTAAGATAAATAACTTGCTATGCATCTTTTTCCATCAATAACCAACATGAAAGGCTATGACAACCTTAAAATAGGTTTTACCAAAATATTAATTATTTTTTTTGTTGTAAGATTGTATGAACCAGGTTTATCTACGGAGAAATCGAATATATTTGATAAATTGAGTTGTTTAAAGTTAAATTAGAAGTTAGCATTCATAATAACAAATCATTGCTTTGATAAATTAACATCATCAATATTTTTTTTGATAGTTTGCTACTCTTTTAATGTCGGAAATCTTGGAGAAATAATCAGAGATAAAAACATTATTGCTTATTAGTTAAATAACAATTTTTTTAATACAAATTTAAGTTTTGGTATGACAACGAAGCCTATATAATCCTGTATTCTAAATATGTTATTAAATTTTATAAATGTTATAAAAAATTTTTTTTGATTTTTTAGGAAAGATCTAGTATCATTCTAAATTTTTATGTAAAATTGTAAGTGATTGATGTTTTTAGTGTCTGAGACGTGATTCATGATTAATATTTTATATTCACGCATTAACAACGTATAAAAAAATATCCTACAAATTCGGCTCTATGTTACATATGTAAAAATTTTAAATATTTAAAATTAAATATAAATAACCTGTTCCATTTTTTGAAACTTCAAAATAACAACCATCCCAAATATCCCAGGCTTAATTTTTTTAACAATCCCATATAACCAAAAAACTAAGTTATTCTTTTTACATTGACAATTTTTTAATCTTATTTTTCTAATCATAAAAATATAATTAATCATGGTAGTTATTAAACCAAGACTTCTACCAATTAAAAAAATTTTTGAGCGACAAATATCAATATAACCAAAATATTTCATATCAGTTTTGTTTTTAGTAAATATCTTGAGCAATATTTTTATATGAATAAAAGTATTTCATTTAGTTACCTTTAATAGCATATAATTTATTATTTAAATTACGTTTGACGTTTAAAAAACTTTTGGGTAGTAACTTAAATTCTTTATTTTATTTCACAATTATGAACACTAAATTACAGTTCTCAGGTTATAATAACGCTAAGGATTACATACCTATGAATTTAAAATATTGCATAAATCTAACTATTTTTTCAGAAAATATAAAAAGTTTAAATAAAATTGATCTACTTGGCATTTTATAAGGGCTTTCTAAATGTGTGAAACATGATCATATGCACATGTAACCCATGAAATTTTTGTATTGTATTATTTGCTAGCACATACAGTCAGACCACTCGTAAATTTCAATTTTATATATATTTATGGTATGTAAATAATTTTCATCTTATAGTACAAAGAATGTAATAATATATTATCTCTGAAAAAAAGTTAAAGCTTTTTTATTTAATTGCTGTATATTTAGAACAATTCGAAGCTTGCCTAATATGTGTCAACATCACGTTACATAATAAGACTCCTTTTATTTGCAGTCTGTTACAAGGCTTTATGTTTTCTCCTGAATCCTTCTGAATTGATTTTTTGCAAAACAAAATTATTATTAAAATTAAACATGTCATAGATTTTTAGATTTTGTTATGAAAACTCCAGGTTCAATTACATTTTCTTTATATAGCATTTAACCCTAAAAAAAGATTAAAAATTATAATATAAAGAGATAACAAATCTATATTTTAAAATTTTCTGAATAAATATTTAAATGTCCCTGAATATTTAAAACAAACTTTACCGTCATCGAAGAATTTAATTTACAAAAATATTGGTTCAGCTAAATTTATTACCTTTCGATCTTTAATATAACCTTGTTAAAAAATCTTCAGAAAAAGTTAAATTAATAGATGTAGATCCTAAGAGTTTTATTTTTTATCAAATATAAATTTCATCTATCTTCAATTTTTTCAAAATTAATAGTTTCTTTGAAAAATATATATTTACTGAGATCATATTGTATTGCAAAGGAAGTAAATTTAGGGTTTTTGATTATAAAATAATACTTTAACCTTGCAAAAATATTAATTTAGAAGTTCTTTCTGTTTAAAAAGTTGGTAATAAAAGAACAAGATTTAGTCATATATTAATTTTCAAAACCATAATATTGCAACTTTGGTTAATTTTTTTATTGTTTCCGGTATACATGTTTTTTAGAAGGAAATATATTTTCAAAGATTGATGCTGATAATAATTCAGTGGTAAAAAAAGATGGATATATGACATACAGCGTATACTATTCTGCAGATATATTACAGTCTGAAGATATTGAAATGGGGATATATTTTGGAAATATTTCCAAAAAAATACCACTCTGTATATTTAGAGGAAAGAATGTGTTCGATCAACAACCAAACTTTTACATCATATGGCTCCTTACATGCAAATACAACTACTTCATTCTGTATCGAATTGATATGGAGTATCTTCAAGGGGCGATACCATATTTTAAGTCACACTCTAAAATAATTACAGGGGACCCCTTGCTTATACGTATTATTAAAACTTTTACATATTATAATTTTAGTCCCTGAAAGCGCAAATTTTAAACCACTGGATGAAGTATACGAGGTTGATAGATACGGTAAAAAAATTTTTATAAAACGATTCTATATCAATTCGAGTAATATTTCATAGCGAGGTATCCAAAACTCAAAAGGTTGTACTTCAAGGCAAGAAGGATATCTTTAGACTATTTTGTTCCATATGAAGGTTATGCACTAAGGGGATCCCTGGTGTCAACTGATAGAATAGGGTCAGAATCTTATCAAAGGTTCTACACTTCAAGAGGAACTAACGATATTCACGTATATGAAACAGTGCACATTGAATATAGTCCCTGGTACCCATTTAATTTTACAGTAGGGGACTATAATTACAATAAAAAAATTACATTTGGGTACGAGATGGTACACAAAGCAACAGGTTCAACTTTGTTCATGATGGTTCCACTGATTACCTTGTCAAGTAACTTTTTTAAATTACATTATGTGTTAAAACAGAATCCTACTTTGTTAAAAACTGTGGAAACTGGTGGATAAGACATGAATTTGACGATGTTGCAAGAAAAGCTTATTTTAATTGGTATATTGGGGGAAAATATTACAGGGCTGGCTCATGCGAACCTAACAGGGGATATTGTATACCACAAGACCGTCTCTATCTAAACAATCTATTCATAAGAGAAATGCTTCTGAGTACGAATGGGAAACGATCCATTACAAAATATCACGTTGAAGTAAGATATGCGGCAGATAAGAGTAGGGTACTAGTCAGGGATCATTACATAGCATTAGGCAAGTGTTAATTTTGTTTAAATTTTAATTCAATAGATTATACAGGTGGGAAATGCAAGGTCATTGATTTTCTCAGCGAAGAATGTAAATACTATTTCCATTATTTTCTTATATTTAAAGTGTTTCTCCTCTATAAACATTTCAGTATGTCAAATGCAAATGAAAGCGTAACTGATTTGAGAAAAAATATATCCTCAGATGTTATAGGTTTTAATCTCTATTTCATTTAAATAAAAAATAAGAAAACGAAGAAACTGCCAATCAAGTTCAACAACAAGTTGCTGAGTATAACAAAAGATCCATGGAAGCTATTATAGATCGATTTACACCAAACGGGAAGGGTTTCTTAAATTATTTTTTTACTTATTTATTAAAGATTCGCTAAAGTACAGAAATTGTAATCAGAATTTATGTTTTAAAATTGATTTAGTGGGAAGAGTAACAAAATTTATTTTAATTGGGCTGCCCATAATTCTCCTTCTGTTAATTGTACTGGCAATGATAGCGGGGTATTTTTTTATAAAATGTATTAATTATATATTTAGATACCTATGGTATAATTAATTTTATTTTTATCCCATATTTAGCTTTCATTCTGGAACAAAAGCAAGAGCCGTCGAAAGGATGGTATGAAGAGTTGAAATCAATTCAAACTATAAAAATTATATAAAATTTTATTCGTTATCTTAATATTTATTTGTTTATGTTTGTTATGAAGCATTGCTCATATTAAAAATTTTTCAATTTATATATTTTATCAATGGAAATATAGAAAAGATTTTTACGGAAATAAATAGAATGTGATAAATATTTAAAATAAATAATTTGGCTACAATATCTCTTTAATATATGCTAAAACTTGTTATCCTACTATTTCTATGATTGTTAAAGAATTTCTTTCTTACATAAAAAAAATGAATGTATTTAACCAAGATAAAAAAATGAGTAAATTTCTGTGGGTTTTTGACACGATTTTTATGTTCTGACACTATATAATTTAAAAATATTTAAAATAAAACTGATGTATTTCGTAATATTTATTTTGAAAAATGTTCATAATTCTGATTCAATGTAAAATATCTCTGTTTCGGACCTAAATGAGAATAAATAAAAACCATAGTTTTCTCAATTCTTTAAAGGACTTTTTTAATTGATTTAAAAGATAGAATAACACGTCATATATATTAATATCATATTTTACACTAGAAAGTTGAGAAAATAATAAGTGAAAGTGATTTTTTTAAAATTTTGGTGCAGGTATTGGTGGATTTTTTTACTGTAGATACGATTAAGTTAGAGCTTATGTGTAATCAACCGAATAGCAAAATTTTTACCTTGTGTTGGAAAGAGATAGAAGTTTCAGTAATCACTGCACAATTATTGCCATGTACTATGCAAATTGTAGGCTACTTTTGCTTTCAAAATTTGAGAAATGCAACAGTGTCTTTCCAAAATCTCTATTTGATAAAAATACATTTTTACTTTTTAGAAATGAAGGATTTAATTAACTAAACAGATAATGAAATAAATCTAACAGATAGAAATTGAAAAAAATATGAATTTTATTAAGTATCATTTATTAATAGAAAACTACGTTAAAAATATTATCAAACATAATTGAAAGAGAATAATTAGATGAAAATTTGTAATTAGATATTTGCAATATTTCTATCCATAATGAAAAATTACCCCTATTTTTAAACAGCCAAATTTATTAATATACAATGGAATATTTAAAGATTCAGTAAAATAATTTTTTTAGACGTAAATGTTTATATAAAATTTGACCATTATTGCATCATTTTCTACATAAAAATAAGCAATTGTTGGCCTTCTGAATATGTTTAAAAAAATATCGGATAATTGAAAATTTTTAATTTATCAAATTCATTTACAAAATTATGTTTTAAGGTGGTGTAAATTATTTTAATAACTTTAAAATAAATATTTGTACATATATATCGCAATAAAATTTTATACAGCACTATAATATTTCGTAAATTCGGGCCTAAAGGTCGAAAATTTGACACAAAATTTAAACTTTAAAAAGTCATCCTGGACTTATTCGGCGATGTCATTTTTCAAGCAGTGATTTCTAGTAAGATTAGATTCAAGATAAGCATCGCAAGTCAAAGTTATATAATATAGCATAAAGGTATTTATTTATAAAATTGTAAAATAATGTAATCCTGCTCAACATGAGATCCATCAAACAAAAAGTCCTATTCCACAACATTCAAATTGTCTTCTTAAGGATCCTTTTCTGGAACAATGTCATGCTCCGTTGATGATGAGGAGATATCGTCATCCTCTTTCCATAACACACCATCCTCCGTACCTTCAATCACAATGGTGATTGAGCATTTTTTGAATGAGTTGACAACGTCTTTTGAATCAATAGAGTTCTAAGAATCCTTTAACAACTGTTAGCGAAGATGCAGTAGGCATATTTCCGACGGCAGTATATGTTTTTTTTACCTGATTCCATTAAGTCATTCCACATGGTGCGATAAAATCCTTAAATGCTTTATTTAACGATACATCCTTAGGTTACAGTACAGATATTAATCCATCTGGAATCACCACCATATCTGTTTTTTTCGATTTTAAATATTTTTTTGCAGTATCCGTTAAATTTGACTTTACATGTCCCAAACTAGCAATGATTATGGTTTAAGAACGGCAGCTGACCTAGGGCTCCACACTTCGCTAATCCGTTTGACAAATCAGCTATCATCCATCCAACCTTTTTCTAGTACATGATTTATGACTCCTTGCGGAAAATTGTCTTTTGGCATCTTTTTCTTTCAAAAATTATCATCGGTTGCAGTTTCGTTCCATCTGTGATTCAAACCAATACGACGATTAAATGTTGTTTTTCGAGCCCTGTGGTCTTCACCAGAACTCTCTTCTCACCTTTGTTATTAATTGTAGTGTTGCAGACGACATAAAAAACATAGGTGTATCGTCCATGTTTCCAATTTGCGCCATGCCGAATTAATTTCGAGTTTTTTGATTCATGACAAATGTCTGGAATCGCGTGAATTTAATGTCCAAATTTTTCGAAAGCTGTTGAGCAATTTTTGTCTTTTGACGAATGACCAGATCATGAAGATGCATTAAACGTGAACGCCAACTGCTGCCTTCAAATCTAGGGAGTCATCTTAATTCATTGCTGCCCATTGCAACACGTTTCTATCGAATAAGGGCACTCTTAACAATTCTGCCACATTGACACTCAGATACCACCCATTTCACTATTTCCTTCTCAAATCTTTGCCATATATCTTGATTTTGACCATGATTCGCACATTTGGTTGAAAGCATTTTTTTATAGTTTTTTCTGCCTACTTCCAATCTCTTACCAATTTTTTGCTTACGTGATAGTGCCTGACTGCTGCGCTGTTACTACCGCCTTTGGCTGATGGAACAACTTTATTCTTGAATAATGTTTAATATCCATCCTTCTTTTTGGTTGATTGGAAATTTTGCTTGTTTAACGATTTATATTTATATAAAAATTTGTAACTGACTAAACAAGATATTCAGTTGAAAATTTATTCAAAACTGATTGATAATGTGACTCTACACATATATACTTTGTCATTTTGCCTCGCCAAGACATGGCACACTACTGTAACTGTTTAACCAGTCTGTCGAATGAGAGTTAACGTAAATTTTAACGAGTTGTTCTGTCCGGTTGGTATTGCCATTCTCAGCTTCCGTCAGAGCAGACAATCGCAGTTAACTAATTTCCTAGCTAAGTGTAGCAAGTTTAGACGAAAATATGTCTAACAAAACAGTCAATAAACTTGTAGAAGCGTATCTAAGGAAATGGTATTCAAATATCAACTACCGGTACGCCAGTGCGGATAAAAAAGTTCTTAGAAATTACACCGTGTGATAAACTCTGAGGATGACAGTTCATTATTTAATAAATTTCCTTAGCTACGCCTCTCATCTAATGCCGACTAAAATATTACGGGCAACAAATTTAAGTAAAAGAAGATGTCTCGACTTATACAGAAGTTACATGTCAAAATCCGGATTTTTTAGACAAATTTTTAGACTTTTACTTATACCCATCGTCGACTAAGAGTCCAAAATTTACGGTAGGAAACATTTGAGTAACAATGATTTTAATACAGGTTTTAAGCTGAGAAGCAAATTATATTATGTTGTCCCAATCAAAATTTGTTTTCTTCGTGAAACGAACAAATTTATATATACCTTATCAAACGTGTTATACGCCATTTTATACGAATTTAATTTTTATTTTATAATGGAATGGGGCCTATGATTTACTTTATCTCAATCACCGGGAAATAAATGAGATAAATTGGAATTTAACGCATTAATTATTTTTATTTTTTAAAAAATATTACTGGCCCTTATGCATGACAATTTTTATGTATAAAAAAACCAAAAAACATTCATTATTTGTTTATTAAATTTTAAAAAATTTTATATTGCTTGATAAAAATTTATGTAAAATATTATTTCATTCAATATCTTCGATAGCAATGAAAATTTATATAATTTTCATCGATATTTCATTGTGTTGAAAGTAAATATTCTTTTCTAAAAATCTCTAACATTGTGAAATTTTAAACTGAAAAATACAAATTTAAGATAGCATATTGATATATCTACTGTTTTATGTTAAATTAGAACTTATCATGCTTCCGAGCTCATATAACTAATTGTATATCTTTGATTTTAATTCTTTAGCTAATCATGGACATGGTTATATCTTTTAATTTTCTAGCATATATTCTTGACAAATTGTGAAAAAATTACTTTGGTTCCATAGAAATTTTAAATAAATTTGTTCGGAATTGTCTTTTTCATAGGATTCAATTCGTCAAAATATATTTATTTAAAATTATTAAAAAATGATTCAATTTCTTTTCATATATTTTAAGGGGTTCTATCATCTTGAAAAAAAAATTTTTGTTTCGATCCAATGTTGGCAATAAACTGAAACCTTTGTTTTAAGAATCAGCATGATTTACCGGCCATTAATATATTCCCATTAAAACAGCCTAAAATCCGTAATTTACCTTCCACAGAAATCCAATTTAAGAAGTCTTAATTTTATTCCCATAAGGCTGTATTCGGTTAAAGCAAGTTTTTTTATTTTTTCTGAACACCATCTCCATAACAACCTTTCTTTTTTAATACTAAGAAAATGTAGATATATTATTATAGTTTATTTCAATTTGAAGACAAAAAATATATAATGTTCCTTCAATAAAAAGTGTACAGGCCAAAATATAATTTTTGAATATATAATTGAAATGGGAAAAGATATTTTTTTCCAAAAATATTAATAAAATTTCAATATATCTGAATACAGGAAACTAATATCAATTCCTTCAATGATTGTTTTATTTCTACCAATATTTCCAATCTGTTGCACAAAATATATGTTCCAACTTTTTATTTTATTTTTTCGCAATTATTAAATCAACAACCTTATTTTGTCACACTTGTATTTCGATATAATGGAGCGCATTTTGTGTTTAATGAAATCCTGTAAATCGAATGTCTCTTTACGTTAATTACCCTATTTCACATATCCGAACGATTTGCTTTTACAATAACAAACAAAAAATGTCTAATTATAAAACATCTAAACTACAATATGTTTTAAAAATCAATCAATTTATAAAGTATCATCGCTTAAATTTGTAACATTAAAATATTTCCTGGTAAAATGCAATAACTATAAAAACGTAAAGCCAAACTTGGTTTATTGAGTCCCTCATTAGAAGTATTATCAGTATATACGCACAATGTCTTTAGAAGGCTTTCGAACCTCAACCATGTGACACTTACCGTGTTTTTTAAGTATAGTCAAATACAGATTTTATCCTTTAAAACGTTTGACTTTATTGCTTATTAAATACAATTTTTAACTCTTTTATCTGTGGTTCACAGAATTAATAGTAAAATTGACTGTGGTTAGGACGATAAGCTAAGCCAAATATTCAGAAGATTTAAGTTAAAAAATTGCTACATTATTTATCGGTTTTGGTGAAATTTTATCAAGCGCGGATTCATGGCGCAAAAAATTTTAGCATTAATTTTCCAAGTTAATTAGCTCATTTTTATAATTGTAATATGGGTTGAAAAATTTTATGAGCTCGTGTTCATAGAACTAGCGTCTGAATGTAATCAACTAATTAAAAAAAATATGATTACTTTACCTACGAGGAGGTTGACCGGTTTTAATAAAATTTGAAAACAATGTCATGGTATCGGCTCTATCCAGACAATAATAGTAACAGTAATAACTATATAAGAGTTTTTGTGACCGCCCCCGCCGTGGTGTGGTTTAATTCTTATAAATGCAAAGTTTTCAGCCATAGTCGTAAACTTTAGGCACGATTGAGCGCAACATGACAATCTTAGGTATCTTCTGTTAAAATATTTAGCCTTATTACCACACGTTGCAAACCATTTCTTTTTTTGTAATTTTTGGGGTTTGTATTGGTAAATTCGTTTCATCATAAAAGAACAAAAACATTAAATGATATACGTGGTGAATCATCTTGTATAATAATTTCTTATCAATAATTTTTTAGTGTTTTTTTCAATCGGTAACCGGATTTTAGTTAAATATCTATTTTATGAATGAAAGTTAAGACATTTGCCACAGAGCTTCTTATTTGATTAAAAGTAATCTAAAACCCCTTGAAATCCATGTGACAGAAAGCTGAGTCGAATTTTGATAAATTTGTCACTTTGGCAAGGAATTCTGGCGCATATTATTAGGCTTTTTTCACAAATCAAATAAAGTTTTTATATGGTATTATATTTCTTTATCACTCAAAAAGCCGAATTTTTTTGGATCAAAAACACTATTTATGCATTTGGCTTTATCGGAGGTTTAAGTCACCATTATGAATTAATGTATATTTATTTCACAAATGCTTTTTCTTGTTCTTTAATACTTTCCTATACTCAAATTTGTATTCTTTTATCAAAAATGTCGTTAAAACTTAATTTAAACTTTGGATCTTATAAGTTTTTAATGTATTTGATTTTTAACCGAAAGTCTTATATATTTTGATCAGCCTCTATTTTGCATGTCTAATTACATTATTAGATATAAAACTTATTTTAAAGAATTTGAAAAAGTACTGGGAATGGTTTGTTTTTTAAGCTGTCAATATTTTGATGACAGGATATAAACTATATTCAATTGTGGGATTCATATCTTATTCCATGTAGTCAATGTTTCCCCTATATTCCACTGTAACAATATATGAAAAAAAAATTGCTTCGAACTTTAATTTTAGTTGAAAGACATTTTTTAATTATTTAAATATATTTTTGTTGGAGACATAAGAAATCCAGATAAATTAACGTTACAAAATATTCAATTTTTTAATAAAATTATAAATACATCTATTTAAAGTTTATTAGTATGTGGGTACAAATTCTTATGCATAGTTTCACTAAAATATTTAATAATAGTAATAAAATTTAATTCCCAATTTATTTTGTAAAAATATTTTTTTTGGTTTCTTTGATCATAAAAAATCCGGGTATTAAATATTGAGTGGATTTAATATCATACTATTCAATATAATAATTGATTGTCCAAATAAGCATTAAGTTATGGAATATTTGTTGGAAGATATTATTTTAATTAAAAAGAGCCTAACACCCAGTATTTTTAATGTAGACAGTTGGAATCTGATATTTGGAAAGTTTAGACAAATAAATTGAAGGTGAAGGTTATGTACAGGATTAAATCAATGGCTTTCATAACATATTTACCGAATAGGTCAGCTCACTAAGTTAATTCAAGATTTTCTTCGATGGTGAGGTTTGTTTTTAGATAAATCGATAGTAGCATATACAACTATGACAGGTAATATCTCCACCTACACTATTATGAAAAAAATAAATCTTTTAGAACCTACGAAATAAAAAAGAAAGAATCAAACTTTATACTGCAGCATTTTTACAATTTTAATATTGAATCAGTCGAAAGGTTTTGCATCTGGGATGGATCTTATTTTCCTGATAATTACTAGCACTTCGTAGACAGAATTATCAAAAAAAATTACACGCATAACTTAATGAACATACTTATGATAAATTTATAGGATATCTTTGGCATTTAAAAATATAAAGAAAAGTATTAATATATGATTAAGGACAATTATGCTTATTTTGTACTTTAAAAATATAAGATATCTTTCATTCAAAATAAATAGCGTAATAAAATTTTGAGATGTGGATATGAATTACATATATATTACATATTTAATCACTAAACCATTTTTTCCATATCTAATGAAAAAATCTTTTTTAATAAATGTAATATCCGATTAAAAGTGACTAAATCTCAGTAAGTAACTACAAGAGATTATAATAACTTATTTCTATTACACAATTTGAAGAAGATTTGCACTAATTGAAGATTTATTTAAGTTAATTAAAAAAAATACTAAAATTTTTATGTTCCTTGATCTTCATCGAAAAAAATTATTACAACTCACTTTTATTTGGTTAATCACAAACATATTATTTGTGACAAAAATAGACCCATTCTCAGAAACGTTAAGCAGGCGATCAATATTTTAATATATAACTTGATATGCGTATTTAAAATGTTACAATAAATCATGTGAGAATTTATAAAATTTTAAATTTGTTTCACTAACCTAACATTTAAATTATGTATAGAGAATATCATTGATTTTTATAAATCATGGAACATCATATTCGAAAAAATTGCACTACGAACATTGCAGTTCCCTGCAAAAGAATATGCATTTAAATATAATTTTTATGCCCATTTGATTGCCATAGTTGTTCCAAAGGTTTTAATTGTTAGGAAAAATGTATTAAAAAC
>LDMZ01057196.1:0-22087 GCA_001455285.1 Sphaeromyxa zaharoni
ATATATATATATATATATATAACATGCATGAGAGCAAATGCAAGGGAAAAAACTAAAATGTCGGTCGTGATACAGAATTTCCGACACGCTATTTGCACGATCCTGTACGGTACTCATCTCTACCGAACGTTGTTCTAGATTACAATTGGCAAAAATTCTACAACAAAAAACTATATTAGTCAATCCAAAGATATTAACTAAAAAACACATTTTTTAGCATTATTAAGGCACCATTTGACAGATTCAATTAATATATTATATAATCACAGAAAACAAAACATTTATTTAATTTATCTAAAAAAAGAAGATTGAATATATATTTAGATCTGTTCAAGTATATTTATTTCTTGCTCCAACATTATGAACGTGGTCAATTAGCTGACCCTTTAGTAAGCCAATACCCGATTTCTAGAAACTGCAACGGCAGTTTGTATCCAGAATTCAGTTTGGGAATTACGGTGATGACTTTGCTCCAATCAACACGCACAAGGGACAGGATGTACGGGTTTCGATGTCCTTCTACGGCGTTAACAGAATTATTCGTCAAAATTTCCTTTATTTTAACAGTTTTCCGTTTATTGGGAGGAACATGAGATTAGATTTGAGAATCCTTGAGCCGTGTTTATATGATTGCCTACAACATCATGAAAGGTTAGGTAGAATAGGTTTAAGTTTTTTGTGGAAACAAACTAAATGCCTTGATCAATTTATTGAAGGTGAGGTATCGTTCCAATTGTCCCTAAGAATCTATGATTGCAAATAAAATCAGTGGACTTAATAAACAAGTGAAATATATTCAGCGGAAAGGTATCTGTCCATTATGGGCTGTGCTCGTCGTTGTGAACGGGAAAAATATTATTAGCTACAATCCCTCCAAACTAATAAAGGGAACGGAAATGTATATTTAAGACCCGATTCACGTAACTCTTATTGGATACGTTATATATCCGCTTCTGAATAATAACATTTTAAATAAGGAAACTGTTGCAACCTCAAGGACACTGACCGCTTCTAACTTTAAAGTTGAAAGCTAAATTTCACCCTGCCAATTGCATCAAATTAATCTTAACCAGGACAGCAAATCAATATTGGGTGTGCAGCTATGCTTTGTAAGGTTTTACTTACTACTATTTACAAATCTCGTGTGTATACAAAATTTCAGTTTTTATGACCCATGTATGTTTCTAAATATGTTTTTCGAACAAGATTAGAAAAATCATTACGTTTTAACATGGAAATAACCAATTAGAAATATTAAAAATGTAATGAATCAAAATAGAAAATAGTGGCGAATTTTTTATATTTTTTGACGCTGTTTTGATTCAAAAGCTTTGACCAAAGCATTCTCTTCCTGTTAAAGTTCGTTAATTTTGCGACGATTATAGGAAGCATAGTCAAGAGAGATATGCGTTTTTCATTTTTCTATCAATATTAGATGGGTTCCATATGTTACATGAATAAATTTATTTTATTTAAGAGTTTTAGCCATTAAACATTGATGAGTTTCACTTATTTAGATTCATCTTGTTAATTTTTTCACCTTATTTTGTTGCCCAAAAGCTAAACATAAGTACAGGGTTTTAGATTCCTAATTAATCTATAATAACATAGGAATGAGCAAATGATTATGTAAAAATCTGGAACATGATCAATAAATTTAAAATACAGAAACTTTATGTATCTGTTGATTCTAATTGCACATAATAAACTTATTGCATCCATTATAATACCCCAGAATCGGTAAAAGGTTTAATCAAAAGCACTAAATTGATATTTTATTAAAAAACATTTAAAAGCTCCGAAAAATCAAGAAAATGTTCCTTATAAAAATAAGATGGTCAGTTGATACAAAAATCACGAAATATTAAATTCATCATTATAACCAGGATTGGTGAGGATTTAAATTATATTCAAATAATCAATCAAAAAATCATTTAAAAAAAATTAAGGAACAGCATTTTTCTAATCAGGAGATATTTAATTTTATTCAAAATATTGAAATTATTGATGCAATGAACCACATAACTTGCAAATATTTAATGTAATTCTTACCAAGATCCTAATTTAAGTAACTTATATTACATATATACAAACAAATTGAAAAAATAAGGAAATAGGGATAGTATAAAAAATTTTGGAACTAATACTAAAAAGACATCACAAAAAATATTGTAAATCTAAAATCATACTGCCGTATGCGACCACTTTTCGTTTGGAACAATAGTAAAAAGCGAAACTTAATGTTTATTAATCTTTTAAATCTTGTCAAATTATATTTACTCTTTTGCACGACCTTAGAAACCAAGATCATGTAATAACACGAAAAGAATTACTACTGCTACATTATTACCTTACAAAATATATTTATTTTGTAAATATATACACTAGTATCAGAGTGTACCAGATACAATTTGCAACAATCCGGATATATGGACCTTGGGGTACGACTGTCACGTAGATCCATAGAAATGGCTGCAGTCAGACAAAATACAAAGTATACTTTGAATAATTTGTAATTATTGCCTACTATAATCTGGATGACACACCACCATTAAAATATTTTCGGTATACTTGATTGTAATCGACAACAACAGTCTTTCACTGTCATGCGTTTACGTTAATCTCAGGCCAGAAATTTTTTGTTCTGAATCTGTTAGGTTATATATTAGTCAAAAAAATATTTTGTTATTTTTCTGTTAATTTTCTCGATTTGGTTGTCTATCTTAAACTATTTTAGTTTTCGCTATTTATGTAGCCGAAATTATTAAATAACAAGATTACTAAAATGAAAAATACATTTTATAGAAAATCTAGAGTTAATTATTATTTTTAGAACTAAATTGATTCTTGTATTTCCTAAATTAGCCCAAAAACGTAGCGTGAACTCCTTTTTTTCTATTAGATTTTATCTTACATTTTAGATATAGACTAATAAAATATTTTCAAAAAATATAATTCAATATCAGAAAGACCCTTTCCCGAGCCCTGTATTCAAACTACACTGCATAATCGTATACAATTATAAATTCTCCATATTTAATTATAATGGCTGATCACTTAATTGCATCCGGAATAATATTTCAAGAATTAAATTACATAAAATAATGTTATTAAAATTATTAGCTGTCACAACTTCTGCTAGAAGAGAACCTACAGCTTATAAAATTTAAATTAAGCAACAACGCAGCCGATTACCGCTGAGCTATTATTCTATGATTAATTTAAGGCCGATCCCACCTAACGTAAAGATTTCGATATTTAGCCTACACAATTTAAATATTTTATGTAGCCATTGTAAAATTAACATAAAATTTGACTATCGATTATATAACTATAGTAACTTGAATGTATGTCGTAAAGGAACAACAGGAATGTGCAACAAAAAATCTATCTCCTACGAAAATCTACGAATATATATAGTCCTATATCGAAAAAACAATACGAAATGGTAACGTCATTAAATATTCTTTATTCTTGTCTTACTTTTTTCATTCGTGTTATTTTCTTCATTGGTTTGTTTTAATGTGTCAATAACCGCTTTCAGCTGCGACACGAATCTCTTCATCAGCGTTGTATTTCTAGGTCTAAGTTTTATTTCATTATAATAAATTCTTTTTGTACAAATCCGTTACATATGTCATTTCAGAAATTAATTCATATGTAGTACTCGTTAGCCTTTTTGAAACGCCAAATGTTGGAATTTCCGTGAATTCATTTGTTTATCTGCTCTCTAAAAAATAAAATTAATTAAAATTGTCTTTTATTTCATTTTTTTTAAATTAAATAGTTTTTCTTTCCTCTAAGGGCAACTAAGACCGATTCCAAAATAACGAACAGAATTTTGATGAATGCGCATTTATTTCAAACCCCCCGTATATAATCTCAATTATATGGAACTTATAAACCTAACAAATTCCACTTAAAAATTAAGGAATGAGATGGGCTATCAAAACTCTTAAAAGGTTATTTCTTAATTTGAGAGCTTCAAACTTGCGGTTTGGCGAAAATGATTGCACTGTAATTGGAGCAAAAAACCGACACCAAAATAATTTCGACAAATGACTATTTGTATCTGTTCTAAAAATGAACATGAGATTATTTGATTCAAAATTCTGATCGAGCTTCAATATTTTTGGTCCATAGAAGAATGTTTGTTTTATTGATTTTAATTCAAAATTGGGCCCATCCAATTGTATACACGTATTCATTGCGATGCGAAAACAACTTCGGAAAATAATTTTAATTTATGTCAGTATTCCAGACGTCGAATTCCAAATGATTTTGGCAGTTGTTTAAATTTGAATCATCAGTATTTAGTTAAAATAACGAGAAATAAAATATTAAACTCGACCTTTCGATTTAAAATTTTTATTCCTCTTTCTGACAATCGATTAAATCAGATCGCACCTGAAATATTTGGAATTTAATAATTCCACACATAAAGATGCAATTAGAAAATTTGTAATCATTTGTTGTGTGATTATTAAACCGAATAATACACGATGTATAGTTAAAGTTCTATATTACGTGAATATAAACCCTTATAAAATCCAAAGGGTAAAATGAAAACAAAAAATTTTGTATAATTTATTTTGTAATAATCATGAAAAAAAAAGAAAATATATCGAACTTATTTTAAAACCTAGCATAAATATGCGACGACTTCATAAAATACTACTTTGAATCATATATACGCAAATATAAAAGTTTTATATGTAATAAAAAGGTGATATTTCCATGATTGATTTAGCATGAAGGTAAATAAATGGTAGCTTTTATATATAAAACTTATACATATCTTTTGATTGAAGAAAACGACCAAAAACTTGAGGAACATAATTTTTGTTTACAAAATCTGTCTAAATTTTATTTTTTGTATCTTGCGAAGAGATTAAAAGTATTATCTTAATTCTATTAACGTCTTAACTACACATTGGAACCTTGAAAATTTTTACTAAGTACACCAATATTTCGAACTAAAGTGATGATAGTATAATTTTACTAAAAAACTTTTACGTACAAAAATGATGAAACGAATTCGATTTTGTTGATAATAATTTAAATTTTAGGATACCATATTATTAATTAGAATTTATTCAAATTTTTAAAACTTTTTTCTAGAAGTCAACGATATTAAAATTAAAATTTGGTAAAATGTAAACATTTTAACAAAAAAATATGATTACAAGAGAATGATCTATATTGGAGGATGAGCATTTCGTCTTAAATTTTTAGTATATGCTCGGACAACTGATAATTTAAATGCTATGATTTCATAAAATTTTTATATTTATGAAAATAATATTAGAATTTATTGTTTGAAAAATTTAAGTCTTTTCCAAAACTAATTCTCATATAAGATGCCTTGAAATGTCGATTTAATTACTTGTAAAATTAGATAAATTTTTTAGGGTTATATGATTTAAATGAATAAAAGTAAATTTATTCATGATGAAACTGCTTTCTCGAATAGGTTGTTTTAACCTCTAGCAGCCTGAAGCTTTGATGAATCCAAACTAGAGACAAAAAACTTAAAATAAACGAAGCCGTATTGCTTACCAATATATGTATTGGCCAAAAATTTTTCATTCATGTTTATAGTGTTTTGAAATTTTTTCCTCTAATAGATAATCCGTGAATCTTCCATTATATCTTGTTGAAGAATATGACTGAATATTTTATTTATCGTTTAAAATTTTTTAAAAATCTCGTTAAAAATTTCACTAGACTATTGCATAATTCGTTTTATCGATGTAATTTTTTCATCAACAATATATTTTAAAATTTTAAATAATTTCAACTCTTACGGTTATGATATATATGAAGTATTAACTCAATCCCCAAATAGTTACTGATGATATAAAGAAGATACACTCATATATAGGCAATTATATCATAAAAACATTTTATTTACTCGGTTTACGTATAATTAATTAAATTTTTATTAATAATGATGTATTTCTAGCAAGATTGATTCCAGAGTCCTGTCAAGATCCCAGAATCGTATCCGATATCCTCGAATTTAGCCATGTAATATTAAACAAAATACCTTTAATCTCGCTCTTATTACTTGAAACAAATTCAACAAACCGCTATTTTTTTATTTATGTAATCAATCGATGTTCCAAAATACTCAGTTAAAACTTTCAAATTATAAAAAAAATATTTTAAGACTGTCAGGGACCAAATGGATAGTCACCTAACGCCGCCAAACACAAGTTTATCGTCGGTGGTCGGGTGTTTTCCATCATTGTAAACTAGTACCCAGACCTTTGTATTTAGTATATATAGTCGTTAGTTAACGGACACGTTAGCGAGTAGTTAGTATTCACAAAGACAAATTTAAAAATAAGAATATCTAAGAAATTTTCTACATTATTAAACCTTATTTAAATATTTTATGTTTCATATTTAATGGATGTCGTTTTTAACTGATTCCCATTTATTAAGAGGACACTTTTGGAAATATGTTTTTAACTGCCACATAAATTGGATATAATATGTTTATCTGTAACATTGCGACGGATAGTCCACAGATGTGATATATTTCGATTAAGTTACTGGTAATGGAGCAATTTAAAATGGTAATTGTGTCCTTCTTTAATATACAGTCCGAAAATTTTTTTAATTATAAAAATAGCAATGTTTCCTAAACACAGCATAAATAAATATTAAAATCTATATATCTTAAATATCACATAAATTTTAAAATTTTGTACACAAAATTTTTACCTATATTTTAATATAGTTGAGTAACAATTTAATTTATAGCGTTTTTTGCAGGTAAATTTTTTATCACTCCAGATCAAATTTTTTAACCAAAATTAAAATAAATGGGCATGATTTGATGCGATCTTTTATTACTTACAATAATAGAGCATTTCATAATCAATTTCGGTAAAATTCTCATTTTTTTATATATATAAGTCAATTCTAACATTAAAAAATAATCGTATATTTTAAATATCTGATTTTTAGAAACGTACCTAAAATTTTTATTTATTTGTTCTGTATCTTTAAATTACTAAAGTAAACAAAAAAAATTTAAATTGTTGAAAAATACTATTTTTACATCTTGAATTTTTATATATTAAAATTTATTTCATCTCTATATAGTTTATGTATGGTTTTGATTTAAAATTATTTTGTATATTAATGTACCCATTCAACTAGATTAATTTTTAGTGAAATAAGTTCTATCTTGTTTATTTTCAATTATCGATCATGGCAAATACATCTAACACAGTGGATTATTTATAATCGACTTTTGGAATAATTTATGCTACAAAGCGAGTCAATAAATGTTCCGTACATACCAATACTCACAAAAATCAAAATTAAAGATTTATTACGGTTTTTAATACGCCTATAACAATTTTTTATGATAATCGATCCTAATATACACAAAATGTAAACTATTAAAAAATTTTGGGCCAAATTTAAGCAATTATTGGATTTATCCGCTTAATACACTATAAATCAAAGATTATACTTTTTATTAAACCATTAATTATAGATAATATCGACATCAAAACGGAAATCACCATTATATTATAGAAATATTTATTACTTGTGCAAGGATCTCACTTTTAAATAATTCATTGCAATTCAATAAATTGAGGTTTCTTAACTAGATACTGTGACATAGTCTTTCAGTCACGCAATAATATAATAAAGCCGCATTAGTTACAAACTTAGTTTTTAATAGATAAAAAGAAGTGTTCTTAATATAAAAAAATTATTATTATATATATTATTGGCTATATTTTTTCAGGCATGCATCCATTCCCATTTAATACTTTCAATATAAAACAAAGCATTTCTAAATCCTTAAGATTATATAAACAGTGCACAAATCCGATGATTTAATTTGTTATGAAATTAATTTAAAGAAGGCATTGTGAAATATTTTGTCACATTAATAAAAATCAATATAGCTTTTATACTAATGGATCATTTTTTCTTGTTTTGGGAAGAAGCATAAAAAAAATTATCGAGAAAACTTTTTTAAATGTTTCGGAAAACATCATAAAAATAGACAAATAATTATCAAAAATAGGCATATAATTTGAAAATTAATTAATCACCAAATATACATACTTCGCTTACAAAAAAAGTCATTTTTTTAAATTAGAGTTTTTTACTGTTGTTTTCATTTTTGCTTTCAAATTTATTTAAAATTATTTTTTTATCGTTACATTCAGATTTTCATTTAATTCGACAAAAAGTTTCGACTTTTTGATAATTTTTTTCAAAAAAAAAGAGAAATATATTCTTGAAATAGAGATTAATTCGATATTAGTTATTATAATCCATGTCTTCTTAATAAATGCAAAAAAAATAATAAAAAATTTTTTTATTGAAACAAAAAAAAATTTGTTTTAAATTAGTATAATAAATTTAAAAAAACTCAAGAAATTTCAAGAAATTATTAACTATTATTTACATCGTGTAGCTAGGCATACCCTCAACAATTGAGGGATTATTAATCATGTATTTTCGACCTTTATAACTTAAACCTATGAGATAAAAATTCCAAAAATGGAAAATAATTATTTTTTTACCTAAAATTTCTATTTCCGATAAATGAAAAGAATTTCAACGTTTCATATCATTTGAAAAATGCTAATCGTAGGAATATTGAAAAAAAATATTGCAAAATAAAATAAGTTTTTTATTAAGATTTGATAGCAACGTGAAAAGAAATAACAAAAGGATTCTTAGTTAATTTAGTATCAATGATTAAAGCGTTCTCTATTCCGGAAATTTACGACGAAGGAATAAACGGATAATTTATAATGAAATTTTTTATATTTTTTCAATATCTTACTTTATAAATGAAGCCAGTATGTAATAAAAAATTTTTACAATTGCCTCTCTTCATGCAGCGAGATTTTCCCAATATAGCAATTTGCAAATTATGAAGTACTATCGTAAATATATTTTCCAGTAATTAGGCTTTGATTCTGTAGCCAACAATCTTAAGAAAAATCCTTCTTCTTATATTTTTGCCTCAAATTTTATATTTAAGGTTCTTAAAAATTTTAATCCGAATAATAAAAATATATTTAGTGAACATATTGATTTCCGACGATTTTTTTAAATTTGGACTGGTATAAAACCCAGTTTTATCATTCCATCTGATTATTAATATGCAGTATAAATTTATATTATGACATTCTTTATAGCTGGGTTTGTTACATATGAAAACGGGAAAAATGATTCAATTTAAATAGGATATAACGGATTTACGTAGTATTTCTTGAAGATACGTAAAGAACTTACTCTGTGTTAGAGAAAATGTTTTCTCCTGTAATTATCAATGATTTGTGCTATTAAATATCTAAGAATATCTATAATAATGATTTTTTTGATAAATTAATCTCTCCTTAATTAAAGTTATCTTGATCAAATTCCATTTCATATGAAATTATTAATGACAATACACACCCATATTTTATTTCTATGGAATGTTTCATTTTTTTATGACATTTTAAATTTTTGAATTTTTCATTATAAATGCATACGCTACTATAAACTCTTAAGCAAATTTATTTTATTATGATCTTTTGAATGAGCGAAATTTTGGCAAAAAATTCAATAAAATATATTTGCTGGTAAAAAAAGAATAATAACCACTATAATTTTTACTTAAACGAAATCAATTTAAGTATGTTTGCTTATTAAAAATTCTCACATGTAGTAATTATAGTAATAAATAAATCGATTACTATGATTCAAAGGGTGTGTTTTCAATTAATGTAACAGTATTTAAGCCCACATCACTGGTAATTACTCTACTAATTTCTTAGAGCTGCTAGATAATGATTGCCCATATCTGCTTGAGACTGTTTGTTGGACTACTGTTCTTGATAGAAATTAAAGGAGCTATTTATGTTCCAAGAGGAAGACTACCAGAAAGACCAATTGAAGGTATGATATATTAAGATAAATAACTTGCTATGCATCTTTTTCCATCAATAACCAACATGAAAGGCTATGACAACCTTAAAATAGGTTTTACCAAAATATTAATTATTTTTTTTGTTGTAAGATTGTATGAACCAGGTTTATCTACGGAGAAATCGAATATATTTGATAAATTGAGTTGTTTAAAGTTAAATTAGAAGTTAGCATTCATAATAACAAATCATTGCTTTGATAAATTAACATCATCAATATTTTTTTTGATAGTTTGCTACTCTTTTAATGTCGGAAATCTTGGAGAAATAATCAGAGATAAAAACATTATTGCTTATTAGTTAAATAACAATTTTTTTAATACAAATTTAAGTTTTGGTATGACAACGAAGCCTATATAATCCTGTATTCTAAATATGTTATTAAATTTTATAAATGTTATAAAAAATTTTTTTTGATTTTTTAGGAAAGATCTAGTATCATTCTAAATTTTTATGTAAAATTGTAAGTGATTGATGTTTTTAGTGTCTGAGACGTGATTCATGATTAATATTTTATATTCACGCATTAACAACGTATAAAAAAATATCCTACAAATTCGGCTCTATGTTACATATGTAAAAATTTTAAATATTTAAAATTAAATATAAATAACCTGTTCCATTTTTTGAAACTTCAAAATAACAACCATCCCAAATATCCCAGGCTTAATTTTTTTAACAATCCCATATAACCAAAAAACTAAGTTATTCTTTTTACATTGACAATTTTTTAATCTTATTTTTCTAATCATAAAAATATAATTAATCATGGTAGTTATTAAACCAAGACTTCTACCAATTAAAAAAATTTTTGAGCGACAAATATCAATATAACCAAAATATTTCATATCAGTTTTGTTTTTAGTAAATATCTTGAGCAATATTTTTATATGAATAAAAGTATTTCATTTAGTTACCTTTAATAGCATATAATTTATTATTTAAATTACGTTTGACGTTTAAAAAACTTTTGGGTAGTAACTTAAATTCTTTATTTTATTTCACAATTATGAACACTAAATTACAGTTCTCAGGTTATAATAACGCTAAGGATTACATACCTATGAATTTAAAATATTGCATAAATCTAACTATTTTTTCAGAAAATATAAAAAGTTTAAATAAAATTGATCTACTTGGCATTTTATAAGGGCTTTCTAAATGTGTGAAACATGATCATATGCACATGTAACCCATGAAATTTTTGTATTGTATTATTTGCTAGCACATACAGTCAGACCACTCGTAAATTTCAATTTTATATATATTTATGGTATGTAAATAATTTTCATCTTATAGTACAAAGAATGTAATAATATATTATCTCTGAAAAAAAGTTAAAGCTTTTTTATTTAATTGCTGTATATTTAGAACAATTCGAAGCTTGCCTAATATGTGTCAACATCACGTTACATAATAAGACTCCTTTTATTTGCAGTCTGTTACAAGGCTTTATGTTTTCTCCTGAATCCTTCTGAATTGATTTTTTGCAAAACAAAATTATTATTAAAATTAAACATGTCATAGATTTTTAGATTTTGTTATGAAAACTCCAGGTTCAATTACATTTTCTTTATATAGCATTTAACCCTAAAAAAAGATTAAAAATTATAATATAAAGAGATAACAAATCTATATTTTAAAATTTTCTGAATAAATATTTAAATGTCCCTGAATATTTAAAACAAACTTTACCGTCATCGAAGAATTTAATTTACAAAAATATTGGTTCAGCTAAATTTATTACCTTTCGATCTTTAATATAACCTTGTTAAAAAATCTTCAGAAAAAGTTAAATTAATAGATGTAGATCCTAAGAGTTTTATTTTTTATCAAATATAAATTTCATCTATCTTCAATTTTTTCAAAATTAATAGTTTCTTTGAAAAATATATATTTACTGAGATCATATTGTATTGCAAAGGAAGTAAATTTAGGGTTTTTGATTATAAAATAATACTTTAACCTTGCAAAAATATTAATTTAGAAGTTCTTTCTGTTTAAAAAGTTGGTAATAAAAGAACAAGATTTAGTCATATATTAATTTTCAAAACCATAATATTGCAACTTTGGTTAATTTTTTTATTGTTTCCGGTATACATGTTTTTTAGAAGGAAATATATTTTCAAAGATTGATGCTGATAATAATTCAGTGGTAAAAAAAGATGGATATATGACATACAGCGTATACTATTCTGCAGATATATTACAGTCTGAAGATATTGAAATGGGGATATATTTTGGAAATATTTCCAAAAAAATACCACTCTGTATATTTAGAGGAAAGAATGTGTTCGATCAACAACCAAACTTTTACATCATATGGCTCCTTACATGCAAATACAACTACTTCATTCTGTATCGAATTGATATGGAGTATCTTCAAGGGGCGATACCATATTTTAAGTCACACTCTAAAATAATTACAGGGGACCCCTTGCTTATACGTATTATTAAAACTTTTACATATTATAATTTTAGTCCCTGAAAGCGCAAATTTTAAACCACTGGATGAAGTATACGAGGTTGATAGATACGGTAAAAAAATTTTTATAAAACGATTCTATATCAATTCGAGTAATATTTCATAGCGAGGTATCCAAAACTCAAAAGGTTGTACTTCAAGGCAAGAAGGATATCTTTAGACTATTTTGTTCCATATGAAGGTTATGCACTAAGGGGATCCCTGGTGTCAACTGATAGAATAGGGTCAGAATCTTATCAAAGGTTCTACACTTCAAGAGGAACTAACGATATTCACGTATATGAAACAGTGCACATTGAATATAGTCCCTGGTACCCATTTAATTTTACAGTAGGGGACTATAATTACAATAAAAAAATTACATTTGGGTACGAGATGGTACACAAAGCAACAGGTTCAACTTTGTTCATGATGGTTCCACTGATTACCTTGTCAAGTAACTTTTTTAAATTACATTATGTGTTAAAACAGAATCCTACTTTGTTAAAAACTGTGGAAACTGGTGGATAAGACATGAATTTGACGATGTTGCAAGAAAAGCTTATTTTAATTGGTATATTGGGGGAAAATATTACAGGGCTGGCTCATGCGAACCTAACAGGGGATATTGTATACCACAAGACCGTCTCTATCTAAACAATCTATTCATAAGAGAAATGCTTCTGAGTACGAATGGGAAACGATCCATTACAAAATATCACGTTGAAGTAAGATATGCGGCAGATAAGAGTAGGGTACTAGTCAGGGATCATTACATAGCATTAGGCAAGTGTTAATTTTGTTTAAATTTTAATTCAATAGATTATACAGGTGGGAAATGCAAGGTCATTGATTTTCTCAGCGAAGAATGTAAATACTATTTCCATTATTTTCTTATATTTAAAGTGTTTCTCCTCTATAAACATTTCAGTATGTCAAATGCAAATGAAAGCGTAACTGATTTGAGAAAAAATATATCCTCAGATGTTATAGGTTTTAATCTCTATTTCATTTAAATAAAAAATAAGAAAACGAAGAAACTGCCAATCAAGTTCAACAACAAGTTGCTGAGTATAACAAAAGATCCATGGAAGCTATTATAGATCGATTTACACCAAACGGGAAGGGTTTCTTAAATTATTTTTTTACTTATTTATTAAAGATTCGCTAAAGTACAGAAATTGTAATCAGAATTTATGTTTTAAAATTGATTTAGTGGGAAGAGTAACAAAATTTATTTTAATTGGGCTGCCCATAATTCTCCTTCTGTTAATTGTACTGGCAATGATAGCGGGGTATTTTTTTATAAAATGTATTAATTATATATTTAGATACCTATGGTATAATTAATTTTATTTTTATCCCATATTTAGCTTTCATTCTGGAACAAAAGCAAGAGCCGTCGAAAGGATGGTATGAAGAGTTGAAATCAATTCAAACTATAAAAATTATATAAAATTTTATTCGTTATCTTAATATTTATTTGTTTATGTTTGTTATGAAGCATTGCTCATATTAAAAATTTTTCAATTTATATATTTTATCAATGGAAATATAGAAAAGATTTTTACGGAAATAAATAGAATGTGATAAATATTTAAAATAAATAATTTGGCTACAATATCTCTTTAATATATGCTAAAACTTGTTATCCTACTATTTCTATGATTGTTAAAGAATTTCTTTCTTACATAAAAAAAATGAATGTATTTAACCAAGATAAAAAAATGAGTAAATTTCTGTGGGTTTTTGACACGATTTTTATGTTCTGACACTATATAATTTAAAAATATTTAAAATAAAACTGATGTATTTCGTAATATTTATTTTGAAAAATGTTCATAATTCTGATTCAATGTAAAATATCTCTGTTTCGGACCTAAATGAGAATAAATAAAAACCATAGTTTTCTCAATTCTTTAAAGGACTTTTTTAATTGATTTAAAAGATAGAATAACACGTCATATATATTAATATCATATTTTACACTAGAAAGTTGAGAAAATAATAAGTGAAAGTGATTTTTTTAAAATTTTGGTGCAGGTATTGGTGGATTTTTTTACTGTAGATACGATTAAGTTAGAGCTTATGTGTAATCAACCGAATAGCAAAATTTTTACCTTGTGTTGGAAAGAGATAGAAGTTTCAGTAATCACTGCACAATTATTGCCATGTACTATGCAAATTGTAGGCTACTTTTGCTTTCAAAATTTGAGAAATGCAACAGTGTCTTTCCAAAATCTCTATTTGATAAAAATACATTTTTACTTTTTAGAAATGAAGGATTTAATTAACTAAACAGATAATGAAATAAATCTAACAGATAGAAATTGAAAAAAATATGAATTTTATTAAGTATCATTTATTAATAGAAAACTACGTTAAAAATATTATCAAACATAATTGAAAGAGAATAATTAGATGAAAATTTGTAATTAGATATTTGCAATATTTCTATCCATAATGAAAAATTACCCCTATTTTTAAACAGCCAAATTTATTAATATACAATGGAATATTTAAAGATTCAGTAAAATAATTTTTTTAGACGTAAATGTTTATATAAAATTTGACCATTATTGCATCATTTTCTACATAAAAATAAGCAATTGTTGGCCTTCTGAATATGTTTAAAAAAATATCGGATAATTGAAAATTTTTAATTTATCAAATTCATTTACAAAATTATGTTTTAAGGTGGTGTAAATTATTTTAATAACTTTAAAATAAATATTTGTACATATATATCGCAATAAAATTTTATACAGCACTATAATATTTCGTAAATTCGGGCCTAAAGGTCGAAAATTTGACACAAAATTTAAACTTTAAAAAGTCATCCTGGACTTATTCGGCGATGTCATTTTTCAAGCAGTGATTTCTAGTAAGATTAGATTCAAGATAAGCATCGCAAGTCAAAGTTATATAATATAGCATAAAGGTATTTATTTATAAAATTGTAAAATAATGTAATCCTGCTCAACATGAGATCCATCAAACAAAAAGTCCTATTCCACAACATTCAAATTGTCTTCTTAAGGATCCTTTTCTGGAACAATGTCATGCTCCGTTGATGATGAGGAGATATCGTCATCCTCTTTCCATAACACACCATCCTCCGTACCTTCAATCACAATGGTGATTGAGCATTTTTTGAATGAGTTGACAACGTCTTTTGAATCAATAGAGTTCTAAGAATCCTTTAACAACTGTTAGCGAAGATGCAGTAGGCATATTTCCGACGGCAGTATATGTTTTTTTTACCTGATTCCATTAAGTCATTCCACATGGTGCGATAAAATCCTTAAATGCTTTATTTAACGATACATCCTTAGGTTACAGTACAGATATTAATCCATCTGGAATCACCACCATATCTGTTTTTTTCGATTTTAAATATTTTTTTGCAGTATCCGTTAAATTTGACTTTACATGTCCCAAACTAGCAATGATTATGGTTTAAGAACGGCAGCTGACCTAGGGCTCCACACTTCGCTAATCCGTTTGACAAATCAGCTATCATCCATCCAACCTTTTTCTAGTACATGATTTATGACTCCTTGCGGAAAATTGTCTTTTGGCATCTTTTTCTTTCAAAAATTATCATCGGTTGCAGTTTCGTTCCATCTGTGATTCAAACCAATACGACGATTAAATGTTGTTTTTCGAGCCCTGTGGTCTTCACCAGAACTCTCTTCTCACCTTTGTTATTAATTGTAGTGTTGCAGACGACATAAAAAACATAGGTGTATCGTCCATGTTTCCAATTTGCGCCATGCCGAATTAATTTCGAGTTTTTTGATTCATGACAAATGTCTGGAATCGCGTGAATTTAATGTCCAAATTTTTCGAAAGCTGTTGAGCAATTTTTGTCTTTTGACGAATGACCAGATCATGAAGATGCATTAAACGTGAACGCCAACTGCTGCCTTCAAATCTAGGGAGTCATCTTAATTCATTGCTGCCCATTGCAACACGTTTCTATCGAATAAGGGCACTCTTAACAATTCTGCCACATTGACACTCAGATACCACCCATTTCACTATTTCCTTCTCAAATCTTTGCCATATATCTTGATTTTGACCATGATTCGCACATTTGGTTGAAAGCATTTTTTTATAGTTTTTTCTGCCTACTTCCAATCTCTTACCAATTTTTTGCTTACGTGATAGTGCCTGACTGCTGCGCTGTTACTACCGCCTTTGGCTGATGGAACAACTTTATTCTTGAATAATGTTTAATATCCATCCTTCTTTTTGGTTGATTGGAAATTTTGCTTGTTTAACGATTTATATTTATATAAAAATTTGTAACTGACTAAACAAGATATTCAGTTGAAAATTTATTCAAAACTGATTGATAATGTGACTCTACACATATATACTTTGTCATTTTGCCTCGCCAAGACATGGCACACTACTGTAACTGTTTAACCAGTCTGTCGAATGAGAGTTAACGTAAATTTTAACGAGTTGTTCTGTCCGGTTGGTATTGCCATTCTCAGCTTCCGTCAGAGCAGACAATCGCAGTTAACTAATTTCCTAGCTAAGTGTAGCAAGTTTAGACGAAAATATGTCTAACAAAACAGTCAATAAACTTGTAGAAGCGTATCTAAGGAAATGGTATTCAAATATCAACTACCGGTACGCCAGTGCGGATAAAAAAGTTCTTAGAAATTACACCGTGTGATAAACTCTGAGGATGACAGTTCATTATTTAATAAATTTCCTTAGCTACGCCTCTCATCTAATGCCGACTAAAATATTACGGGCAACAAATTTAAGTAAAAGAAGATGTCTCGACTTATACAGAAGTTACATGTCAAAATCCGGATTTTTTAGACAAATTTTTAGACTTTTACTTATACCCATCGTCGACTAAGAGTCCAAAATTTACGGTAGGAAACATTTGAGTAACAATGATTTTAATACAGGTTTTAAGCTGAGAAGCAAATTATATTATGTTGTCCCAATCAAAATTTGTTTTCTTCGTGAAACGAACAAATTTATATATACCTTATCAAACGTGTTATACGCCATTTTATACGAATTTAATTTTTATTTTATAATGGAATGGGGCCTATGATTTACTTTATCTCAATCACCGGGAAATAAATGAGATAAATTGGAATTTAACGCATTAATTATTTTTATTTTTTAAAAAATATTACTGGCCCTTATGCATGACAATTTTTATGTATAAAAAAACCAAAAAACATTCATTATTTGTTTATTAAATTTTAAAAAATTTTATATTGCTTGATAAAAATTTATGTAAAATATTATTTCATTCAATATCTTCGATAGCAATGAAAATTTATATAATTTTCATCGATATTTCATTGTGTTGAAAGTAAATATTCTTTTCTAAAAATCTCTAACATTGTGAAATTTTAAACTGAAAAATACAAATTTAAGATAGCATATTGATATATCTACTGTTTTATGTTAAATTAGAACTTATCATGCTTCCGAGCTCATATAACTAATTGTATATCTTTGATTTTAATTCTTTAGCTAATCATGGACATGGTTATATCTTTTAATTTTCTAGCATATATTCTTGACAAATTGTGAAAAAATTACTTTGGTTCCATAGAAATTTTAAATAAATTTGTTCGGAATTGTCTTTTTCATAGGATTCAATTCGTCAAAATATATTTATTTAAAATTATTAAAAAATGATTCAATTTCTTTTCATATATTTTAAGGGGTTCTATCATCTTGAAAAAAAAATTTTTGTTTCGATCCAATGTTGGCAATAAACTGAAACCTTTGTTTTAAGAATCAGCATGATTTACCGGCCATTAATATATTCCCATTAAAACAGCCTAAAATCCGTAATTTACCTTCCACAGAAATCCAATTTAA
The DNA here is from genome assembly GCA_001455285.1 of Sphaeromyxa zaharoni. Taxonomy (NCBI): domain Eukaryota; kingdom Metazoa; phylum Cnidaria; class Myxozoa; order Bivalvulida; family Sphaeromyxidae; genus Sphaeromyxa; species Sphaeromyxa zaharoni. Next base: position 18,298 of record LDMZ01057196.1, read on the forward strand.
GAAGTCTTAATTTTATTCCCATAAGGCTGTATTCGGTTAAAGCAAGTTTTTTTATTTTTTCTGAACACCATCTCCATAACAACCTTTCTTTTTTAATACTAAGAAAATGTAGATATATTATTATAGTTTATTTCAATTTGAAGACAAAAAATATATAATGTTCCTTCAATAAAAAGTGTACAGGCCAAAATATAATTTTTGAATATATAATTGAAATGGGAAAAGATATTTTTTTCCAAAAATATTAATAAAATTTCAATATATCTGAATACAGGAAACTAATATCAATTCCTTCAATGATTGTTTTATTTCTACCAATATTTCCAATCTGTTGCACAAAATATATGTTCCAACTTTTTATTTTATTTTTTCGCAATTATTAAATCAACAACCTTATTTTGTCACACTTGTATTTCGATATAATGGAGCGCATTTTGTGTTTAATGAAATCCTGTAAATCGAATGTCTCTTTACGTTAATTACCCTATTTCACATATCCGAACGATTTGCTTTTACAATAACAAACAAAAAATGTCTAATTATAAAACATCTAAACTACAATATGTTTTAAAAATCAATCAATTTATAAAGTATCATCGCTTAAATTTGTAACATTAAAATATTTCCTGGTAAAATGCAATAACTATAAAAACGTAAAGCCAAACTTGGTTTATTGAGTCCCTCATTAGAAGTATTATCAGTATATACGCACAATGTCTTTAGAAGGCTTTCGAACCTCAACCATGTGACACTTACCGTGTTTTTTAAGTATAGTCAAATACAGATTTTATCCTTTAAAACGTTTGACTTTATTGCTTATTAAATACAATTTTTAACTCTTTTATCTGTGGTTCACAGAATTAATAGTAAAATTGACTGTGGTTAGGACGATAAGCTAAGCCAAATATTCAGAAGATTTAAGTTAAAAAATTGCTACATTATTTATCGGTTTTGGTGAAATTTTATCAAGCGCGGATTCATGGCGCAAAAAATTTTAGCATTAATTTTCCAAGTTAATTAGCTCATTTTTATAATTGTAATATGGGTTGAAAAATTTTATGAGCTCGTGTTCATAGAACTAGCGTCTGAATGTAATCAACTAATTAAAAAAAATATGATTACTTTACCTACGAGGAGGTTGACCGGTTTTAATAAAATTTGAAAACAATGTCATGGTATCGGCTCTATCCAGACAATAATAGTAACAGTAATAACTATATAAGAGTTTTTGTGACCGCCCCCGCCGTGGTGTGGTTTAATTCTTATAAATGCAAAGTTTTCAGCCATAGTCGTAAACTTTAGGCACGATTGAGCGCAACATGACAATCTTAGGTATCTTCTGTTAAAATATTTAGCCTTATTACCACACGTTGCAAACCATTTCTTTTTTTGTAATTTTTGGGGTTTGTATTGGTAAATTCGTTTCATCATAAAAGAACAAAAACATTAAATGATATACGTGGTGAATCATCTTGTATAATAATTTCTTATCAATAATTTTTTAGTGTTTTTTTCAATCGGTAACCGGATTTTAGTTAAATATCTATTTTATGAATGAAAGTTAAGACATTTGCCACAGAGCTTCTTATTTGATTAAAAGTAATCTAAAACCCCTTGAAATCCATGTGACAGAAAGCTGAGTCGAATTTTGATAAATTTGTCACTTTGGCAAGGAATTCTGGCGCATATTATTAGGCTTTTTTCACAAATCAAATAAAGTTTTTATATGGTATTATATTTCTTTATCACTCAAAAAGCCGAATTTTTTTGGATCAAAAACACTATTTATGCATTTGGCTTTATCGGAGGTTTAAGTCACCATTATGAATTAATGTATATTTATTTCACAAATGCTTTTTCTTGTTCTTTAATACTTTCCTATACTCAAATTTGTATTCTTTTATCAAAAATGTCGTTAAAACTTAATTTAAACTTTGGATCTTATAAGTTTTTAATGTATTTGATTTTTAACCGAAAGTCTTATATATTTTGATCAGCCTCTATTTTGCATGTCTAATTACATTATTAGATATAAAACTTATTTTAAAGAATTTGAAAAAGTACTGGGAATGGTTTGTTTTTTAAGCTGTCAATATTTTGATGACAGGATATAAACTATATTCAATTGTGGGATTCATATCTTATTCCATGTAGTCAATGTTTCCCCTATATTCCACTGTAACAATATATGAAAAAAAAATTGCTTCGAACTTTAATTTTAGTTGAAAGACATTTTTTAATTATTTAAATATATTTTTGTTGGAGACATAAGAAATCCAGATAAATTAACGTTACAAAATATTCAATTTTTTAATAAAATTATAAATACATCTATTTAAAGTTTATTAGTATGTGGGTACAAATTCTTATGCATAGTTTCACTAAAATATTTAATAATAGTAATAAAATTTAATTCCCAATTTATTTTGTAAAAATATTTTTTTTGGTTTCTTTGATCATAAAAAATCCGGGTATTAAATATTGAGTGGATTTAATATCATACTATTCAATATAATAATTGATTGTCCAAATAAGCATTAAGTTATGGAATATTTGTTGGAAGATATTATTTTAATTAAAAAGAGCCTAACACCCAGTATTTTTAATGTAGACAGTTGGAATCTGATATTTGGAAAGTTTAGACAAATAAATTGAAGGTGAAGGTTATGTACAGGATTAAATCAATGGCTTTCATAACATATTTACCGAATAGGTCAGCTCACTAAGTTAATTCAAGATTTTCTTCGATGGTGAGGTTTGTTTTTAGATAAATCGATAGTAGCATATACAACTATGACAGGTAATATCTCCACCTACACTATTATGAAAAAAATAAATCTTTTAGAACCTACGAAATAAAAAAGAAAGAATCAAACTTTATACTGCAGCATTTTTACAATTTTAATATTGAATCAGTCGAAAGGTTTTGCATCTGGGATGGATCTTATTTTCCTGATAATTACTAGCACTTCGTAGACAGAATTATCAAAAAAAATTACACGCATAACTTAATGAACATACTTATGATAAATTTATAGGATATCTTTGGCATTTAAAAATATAAAGAAAAGTATTAATATATGATTAAGGACAATTATGCTTATTTTGTACTTTAAAAATATAAGATATCTTTCATTCAAAATAAATAGCGTAATAAAATTTTGAGATGTGGATATGAATTACATATATATTACATATTTAATCACTAAACCATTTTTTCCATATCTAATGAAAAAATCTTTTTTAATAAATGTAATATCCGATTAAAAGTGACTAAATCTCAGTAAGTAACTACAAGAGATTATAATAACTTATTTCTATTACACAATTTGAAGAAGATTTGCACTAATTGAAGATTTATTTAAGTTAATTAAAAAAAATACTAAAATTTTTATGTTCCTTGATCTTCATCGAAAAAAATTATTACAACTCACTTTTATTTGGTTAATCACAAACATATTATTTGTGACAAAAATAGACCCATTCTCAGAAACGTTAAGCAGGCGATCAATATTTTAATATATAACTTGATATGCGTATTTAAAATGTTACAATAAATCATGTGAGAATTTATAAAATTTTAAATTTGTTTCACTAACCTAACATTTAAATTATGTATAGAGAATATCATTGATTTTTATAAATCATGGAACATCATATTCGAAAAAATTGCACTACGAACATTGCAGTTCCCTGCAAAAGAATATGCATTTAAATATAATTTTTATGCCCATTTGATTGCCATAGTTGTTCCAAAGGTTTTAATTGTTAGGAAAAATGTATTAAAAAC
>LDMZ01057221.1:0-11308 GCA_001455285.1 Sphaeromyxa zaharoni
AAAATTCTTATTATGTATATTTGGTGCCTCAACCGAAGACCACGCATCTAATTCATCCTCTGATGAATTGCCCGAGTTCCTTTCATACAGGTATGAATGGGTCATATAAAAGGCAATCGAACTGGAAATTAGAATAGGATAGTTTTGGTTTCGAAGATTGTTATAATCTAATTATGTAAAATGGACACTGCTGAAAAAGGGGAAAACTCATCCCGGAGGATATTCCAAAACGCCTCCATTTTTACCCATTACTTAAAAACAGGTAAATACCTCGAGGGTACCTCAGTATATATTAATGTAATACATATATTAGGTATAAAAAAACAACAAAATTTCAGTTACATGCTTTAATTCATATTTCATTATTTAAAAAATACATTTACGACGCGTGGATCCGACATTTTCCACATGAATACCCAGAACACCATCAGTCAGTTCTTAAAAAAGATATTCCCTCAAAGGAATCCATTTTTGCTTGCTATAGGGAGATTTCATTTTTTTTTTCTTATTATCTGTTTCTTTTTTGAAGTAATATATCATACATGAGAATTTCATCGACAGTTTTCAATATAAAATTTAGTTTCACACAGAGAAACGTAAGAATCGTTAACGATTCTTATTGTGGTAACAAACTATGGAGTTTTATAGGGTGTCTGGAAAGCATACCAAAATAATTAAAAAGCAAGCAAGAATCTGCCGGTAAAACGTATTTATAACATAAATCCAGAAGAATGTAATAGAAAAAACACAAGCATCATTTACCGCTAAATTTTACGCAACCTTTCTACCAGAAAGCTCGTGCATTAATAATCAATGCGGTCGAAGTCGAGGGATCATGAAAAATATTATCTGGCCAGTGTAAAGAACTAATTAGTAAAGTAAAAGGCGATTATAAGGCGTTAGAGATTTGTTTATTTCTAAAAAACCCAAATTGGGAAAGCAAAAGTAACGGAGCACTGCAGCTGTGGAATTTCAAAACTAGTGGTAATTTTTGCGAATAGTATCCAATTAGATGTCAGGATATCAAACTTGTAGCATAAAACATGAGGTAACGGCCGTAGGTTATCACAAAATATTAAATGGCGAGCTTCTGAGGCTACCATCTACGAATCAAAATAAGGAAAGAAAAGTATTTATTCATACACGAAACAGTATACAAAAACATCATAATACTTTAAGGTATACCCAAGAGTTGCGTCAGGTAGTAAAATCGATACCAGTATCAACACATATCTAATGGCACAACGTCCACCATCAGAAATATAGTTTCAAAAAACTATAATACATTAAAAACAAGCGAAGAAAGCGGAATAACAAAATTCATCTAGAAAAATTTAAGGGAAAAAATGTTTTTGCCGATTCTAACCGAACCATTACGATTCAATTTTGTCTGAATGAAATCAGCTAAAGAATATAGAAAGAACAAAAAACGTGTTGTGATTGATGATAGGTTTAAGGCCCTTTTTACAAATCCAGAGTTTTCATCAATAAGTTATTGTTAAGAAAATTTAATTATGAGGTTAGAATATGTTGACAAGAGAGGGAGGCCATGTGTTGATGAAGATATTGAGCGATACGATCGAATATATGATCTAGAAAACACCAACATGGATATAGAAGTTAAAAATGAACCAGAGACCGATTTGAGCGTTGATTCTGAAAATTATGACATTGATAACGTGTTTTTAATTAATTTTGGTTTAATCTCTTTAGGATTACATTGAAGAAGTAGCTAACGATTTAGAATCGGTCTCAATCAACCAAGATACAAGTTCTAGAATAGCAATATGCAACCTTGAGTGGGACAAAATTGATTCCTCTGACTTGTACAGTATTTTTGTTCATCCTTTGTTTATTTAACTATAATAGCTATTCTTAGTTCTTTCCTTCCAAATGGCTCAAAAATATTTTCAGTTAAGGTATTTTTCATGGCTTGTTTTACTTATATTTAAACAATGCGAAGCTACTTTAAAATCTCTGCTTAGACGTATTTAAATCCATAATTAAGCTTTAAAGGTAGGCTTGGAAAATATCTGATGACTGGACGTAGATAAAATGTTCAGATGATTTTCCTCTAAGATATGTTAAAGCATTTTCGTAGAACATACAAACCCATCTTATTATCCGATCTGAACTCATATTTTAACATTTTATTAGAAAGATAATGTGGGAATATTAGAATAAGCGTCGACATTTCTGATTATATTTACAAGCATCTTTTTATTCAAGTGTTCATTCATTTATATACATTGTCTCCTACGATTTAATTCTGTTATTCTGCAATATCGGATATGCAGTTACTTTTTATATTATTATTTTTTATCAGTAATAATCACAAAAATTATTAAAAATCAATATTGTATGAGTATTTACTTAGAAAGCTTGTATTATTGGATATTTTTTGCGCATCAATGCAAAAATATCGAAACTTAAATCTTCCTTTTTGTCAACATATGACCGACCATGTCTAGTTAAATTTTTTATAGCTTCATTACTCTTAGTATGCATTTCCATCTAGCCATTTTATGGGTGTTCCATAAACTGATTTTTTTATTTGTAGCGTCTCTCTTTTTTTACCAGAGGTTTGTAATTATTAAAGGATACACTAGAAGCAATTTTTGTTACAATTTTATATTACTATGATACTTTTGTATTGTAAAATTATGAGTTTTTCAATATTTTTACGCTTTTGTTTGCAAAATAAAATATTTTAAAGATATTTCCCTCAGAATTTGGAAAAACAAGAATGAGTTTGGAAGAGAAAAATGGCCCGATATTGGATGCTGACTCAGTTCTGAATGATGATGATGTTTTGTCTAGCGATGAAGATAGTGGAACTGTTGACATGAAAAAAATTAGAAGTTACCAATTAAATAAAATGAAGTATTACTTTGCTGTGGTGGAATGCGACAGTGTTGAAACCGCTGTTCATATTTATGAAGAATGCGACGATGTTGATTTTTCAGGAAGTTCCATGGTTTTAGATATTAGATTTATACCTGATGGTATTTCATTCACTGAAGCCACCAAATCAGAGTGCTTTTCCGTTCCAAAAGATTATAAACCTGTTAATTTTGTTGTTAAAACATTACAGCAAACGAAAGTTACTCCTACATGGGATGAAGACGATCCTCACAGATCCGAACTGACTTTTAAAAAGTTTCAAAGGAATGATATTGAGGATCCATCTAGATATGATCATTTAATAGCTTCCACTTCTGAGGACGAAAATGACACAAGTAATTCTTCGTCAAAGATGTATTCTAATGGAAGGGATAAGTACGTAGAAATTCTTAAAGAGGATGCAAATATTTTTCATTCAAGTGCATCAGTTGCACACCCCGAACATTCCTTTTCCTCCACCGAAATTTTTTCTACTACTGATGACGAATCTACTGCAAATGTTAATATAAATGACCCTTTCCTAACTACATCCAATAAACGTTCAAAAAAGAAAATAAAGCCAAAACTTTCTGATAAACAAGACAAAATTGATGTGGATGAGAACAAACAAGATGATGAATTAGAATTACTGACGCTTAATCCTTCGAAAAATAAATCTAAACATTTTAACTATAAAAAAATAACTAAAAATGTAAAAAAATTGAATCAAAAATCTTTGAATAAGATACGGATGAAAGAGAAAAGACTTTTAAAACAAGATGATTTTAGTGTTGATACCAATGACTCTAGGTTTTCATCACTGCTAAAATCTTCAGATTTCACGATAGATCCCTCAAGTTCTAGATATACGTTGTAAAAAATTCCTTTCATTATTTGTTTTAGACAAAGTAAAAACATGGAAAAGGTTCTAAAGAAGCAGGCTGAAAAAAGCTTCAAGCAGCGGAAATAATACAACATAAATTAACTTAGTTAATATTAAAAATATGTATAGATAGTTATTTTGTCATATTCTGATTCTTCATTAAATTAAATGTACTAATGAGTTATCATCATAACAATATGTAAATTCTTAGATTCATTTTCTAAAAACCGGCCACATTCACGGAAAATGGGTATACTGAAAATCGCTATAGGCGATTAAGGTAGGTTTTCTAACATTTCATTAGTCAGTCAGATGCATAGGCAATAAACCAAGTACAAGTGGTCTTGTTTTATTTACAGAGAAAATTTTTAAGTTCATGCATGGTGTTTGTTGCCCGAAAGCTGTCCACTGGCTTAGTTTCCAACTTTCTTTATAGTATAAAAAAATTATTTTTAATTATGAACTAGAACCTTGATCAATTAAGTTAAAACATTAGTTTCTCTAGAACCAGAATTTTTATTATGGAAATAAATAATGAAAAAATTTTCTTTGTGTATTAATGTATGTATATGTTAAAGAGCAAGGAAAACCTAACACATTTAAAATAGTTGCTAAGGGAATATTTTGTTTCAGACCTTAATTCATACTATTGTAACTGGCATGGGGAGTCGTATAATCAATCCTCTAGGATCACATGCCTAGCAAACTGATAGTTGGCAACTGATACGTTAGGTTAATGAATATATAAATTTTATAGTTTAAATTTATAACTGCTTTTCGTTTTATCTAAGCTTTCTGAATATTTAGATCTCGATAGAGCGTGTAGGGACAATTCGTCGATTATACTGTGGGTAAAGGTTTTTAAAATAAAAAGTTTTTAAACCTTGAGATGTCTTTTTCTAGTGGAAGAACTGGACGCAACAAACCTGAACTAAGAATCAATGGGTATAGATATACAATATGCTACATAGGAACTAGAGAAATTACATGGCGCTCCTCAGCCAGGAGTTGTGGTAGTAGATTAAAGACACCACACACATACAAAACCCTGGGCGAAGACTGGGCTCCTTATCTCATCAAGGAGCACAACCATCGCATGGACCTTGAGGGGGAACAGGCAATGGAAATTAGGGTAAACATGGTTGTCTCTGCAGCCAACACCGATGCTTCTATAAAATCAATCATTAATAGGGAGCTTTCAGGTGTTGGTCGTAGTCTTGTTTCTGCTGATGGCAGACAAGATACTCTTAAAAAAATGCTGGTTGGAGCTAGAAGATCATCCATCGACCCAGATGCAATAACAGAGCCAGCTCTTAACATAAGTGAAGAGCTTATGGTAAAAGTAAAAGGCAATAGGTTCTACCAATTTGGAACTTCTCATCTTAGAGGTTTGATAGAATTTACATGAATGGCCATCTTTTATGATGAGCTCATGTTCATGTCATTGAAGATGAGTCCTATATGGTCACTTGATGATACGTTTGATGTCTGTCAAAACGGATGGGCTCAATTTTACACCATATCAATTATCAAGGTTCATCATATTGTACCTATCGTTTATGGGTTACTTCCTAAAAAGTCCGGAGATACTTATTTATAAATGATAAGGCACATCAATTCGTTGATTCCGGATCTTACTCCCGAGGTAATAGTGGCAGATTTCGAGACCACTGCCTTAAACGCCTTCCAGACAAGATTCTCAGGTTGCATGTTCTACTTTGGACAAAGCCTTCAAAGAAGGTTGAGCATGAATGGATTACATGCTAGGTACTGCAACGAACCAGTCGTTAGAAAGTTGGTATAGCTTCTTAAGTGCCTGATTTTGTCCCCGAAGCATCTGTTGATATATGTTTTGAGTTGGTTAAAACCCTAGAAGACTTCCCGGAGTGCCTTTTGCCTTTTAATAGGTATTTTGAGAGCATCTACATAGCGGGTACCATGAATCAAGGTCCTAGTATAGTGCATCTCTTTGGAACAACACGAACAATGTTCTTAATGATGTTCCCAGGACCAACAATGCCATTGAGGGCTGGAATCTTTCCTTAAGGAAATTTTTTGGGAGATTGAACAAAACCCCAAGAAGTTTTGTTCAATCTACTGTCCGAGAAGCGGAGTCCGTTTGTCAAAAATGGCTCAGGATAACAAATGGAGAGCAGTTACCTAGATCTACCAAGGCTAAAATGATGAGTGTTGGGTTGTCAGCCTTTCTGATTGAAATGGATCGTACAGAAACAGATTCTAAGGATTATTTGCTAGAGATATTTGACTACATCTTTTATTAAATAAATTACATATTTCTTTTTTACTCTTAACCCTTTCGACGAATTGTCCTAAGATCCGATAGAGTATTGTCAAATCTGAATTAGGGTCAAGGGACAAAAACATGTAATCCAACACTGGACAGTGCGTATATATGAGCTTTAAATTCCGATTTTTTCACTTTGTTGTGAATTTTATTTTTAAAACAATTTTTTGCTTTTAAATAAATCAAAACAGTCTGAAAGAAAGCTAATTTTGAAATATTCTTTAATGGATAAAATTTTTGAATATAAGCTTCATGCATGACGAATTCTATTATATCAGTCCAGTTTTATTAAAGATCTTTTCTAGATTTGAAGAAAAATGTGTTTTCTTTAGCAAAAGCTAAGAATATAATTTATATAAGCTAATCCCTTGTTGGTGTCAGTCTAGCAGAAATGCTATCTCGTTGACTTAAAAACATTTTCCTAACCACGAATTAAATCCATGAAATACACAAAGATAGGACTTCAGGAGCAACAAAAATAGATGATCCACTATTTTTAAACTGACTACTTGCAACGTGGCTTAGAGTAAACTTATTATGAAATCTCTCACAGCTTTAAGTCCTTTGTGAACATTACTCAGTTGAGTGCAACATAATATTTTACCACACCAGAGACGGAATACTTACTACCGGATCGTTTTTTAAATTTAAGTTAAATTTTAAAAAACTTTGTGTAGAATATAAACTCATTTTGTTAATTCGGTTTTGGTTTTGCGGGAACCTAGAAAGTTGAATTTTTCGTAATTCTGATTTAAGATAAGCCAATCTATAATTAGTATAAAATACAACAATCGAAAACTCTTTACTTTGGAAGTGATGGAATATGTTTACTTTTATCAAACAGGAAATCAATATCAGCGTTCAACTTTAATTTTTTTAACTTAAAACTTATTGAAAAAAATTACATGCTCAAAATTATATAGAAATACACAACAGATAGCTTAGCTATACCCTTAGTTTATTTCATCATGGGAATAAATAAAAGAATAGGGTAGAAAATTTTTAAGTATAAATATTGTGGTGCCTTACATTGGCAAAACCAGTCCGGAGCAGGTTAACGTACAGGGACTTGGGTGTTTGCGAACTAGGATTCCCGAATATGCAATGGAAGGGACTTTCCAAACCTTGATCAACATCTCTATCAACGGTAACGCAGAAGATAAATAATCTTAATAAAATATTAATGTGCCTAAATGGCACATAGGAAACTACTAGCAATAATAATAATGTCACCGCTTCGCCGCAATTTTAAAATGTTGTTTGTCGGAGGCATTCCGACATTATGTGGTTCCCCGATCAGATTATTAATATCGTTAGCATCTAGGTTCTGCACGATATTATTAAAAAAAATGTTTAAAATTTATTTTTTTATGTTTTAATAAAAATAAAACGGATCTGGTTCAATATTTTGTTGCTATGAAATATCAAGTATGATAGTATATCAGTTATTAATGTCTTCACAAAAATAAAAGTATAATTATATATAAAAATTTAGTGAAATTTACTCACAGAATAAGACCTAATTTTTATTAACGGAACACACCTAAAATACGTATATATAATAATAAGAAACATATAATTAACAATCCACATATTCATTTGTTTTTATTTCGTTTTGGGAAGTTATCTTGATTTAGGCTTAATACTAGCCCTAAAACATTGTTATTTTAATGGAAGGAAGGTTCTTATAGGAGTATAAACAGTATAGGCAAAAATTTAATAAAATATTATAAAAAAAGAATTCTATATGACATAAAAAAAGTATTTATATATATATCCATTAGATTGGCAATATTACTAAGAATTATATATTTAAAAATTTTACAATATAAAACTATAATCTAAGGCTAAATTAAAAACAAAATATCTTGCAAATATAAAATAACCACAGTAAGGAATTTCTTCCTCTAACTACTATTTTCATTACGTATAAAAAGTGGTTGTTTCAAACTTGATAATTAAAAAAGTTACTTAACTTTGAATATATAATAAAATAAAATTTTTAAGAATTTTATGTATCTAAGAGAAACGTCATGCCGTTATTATATCCGTAAGAATTCTTGATAGAAATCTGAAAGTGCAATTTTAACTAGCGTTGAGTTATTTTCATTGAACCAAATATGGGTATCAATGATTTAAAACGTATAAAGACTCTAATATTTAATGTATAAATGGGGATGAGGATGAACCTTAAACTGCAAATTTTTGTTATGGATCAATGTTTTCATATAATAAAATTATTAATAGGAAATGACTAGCAATTTTTTAATGATGTATTTGCCTATCGATACTATTAATTCTAATAAATCTGGATTAAATATGTTGTATTAAAGGGAAAACTTACATTTCGTACTCAATTGGAGTTTGGATGCTATTTCATATGTTACCGGCGAAAACTAGAACAAAAATCCAATATGAATACAAAGTAAGTATATAGAAGACTACCGATTGTAGTGGTAAAATAAAAATATCAGTGTTAATAAAGCCTACAATAGATTGAATTTGAAGTTAATGTAGCAATGTAATTAACATATAAACAGTATTAATAAATAGCAAACAGATAAATATTTAAAAAATATATACTACTTTTTATTAATATAGGGCTCAAGGAGGTATATAGCTTCCCTAAGATAACCAACAGCGGAATCGAGCTCATTGAATGATATTGAACTAGAAGCGTAACTACAATTTCTTTGAGCTTTTGAAATAGCGATCTGCGCCTCCTTCGATAAAACTAATGAATTATCTGATTCATTCGATACGATTGAAACTTTAATAGGAGAATCGACAGGAGGTATTGATTTCTCCTTATTACTATGATTTAATTTAAAGGTGCTTACTTCACTTCCATCTGTATAATTCGAACTATGGGACTGACTAGCGTTAACATGTGAGTCTTCATCGACAACCGGAGTGGTGGTTACATTCTTCTGTCCGCCGCTCTTAATTATGTTCGATAAGCTGACTGCCTTGTATTCGGAATAAGTTTTCTTTTTGGATTCCTCTTCGGAGAGCTCCTCAAACTGGGAGAGAGAATCAAAAAGGATCGAACAAGCGTGGAACATCCTTACAAGGTCTCTTATAACGGTTTTTAAACATTTACTTAAACTTATAACTGACTAAGCTGACCATTTTCCTCCTGATCACATGCACCGCTAAACAAATTTTCAACAAAATTGCTAATGTAAGCATGAGAAACTTCTGAATTTGAAATGATATCGGAGTGACCAGCTGAAATAAGCTCTGCTTTACTCTAAAAAGTGTTACTTTTTAATAAAAATACAATCACTGCCTCCAAATCAGTAATAAGTCGTTCTAAGAAGTTCTTAGATTCTTTTGACTTTGTATTTAGTTGGAAACCCTTTTGGGCCGCGTGCAGCTTACCTTGTGTTTATATAAACAAAATATAATTAGAATGAACAAAAATAACCAATGATTGGATCCTTTCTCGAAAGATTGACCGTTCCACGAAGTATAGATGAAATTGGCTTCAATTCTGAGGGAACAGCCTGCATATCCCCAGTAAAAAATCAATTGAAAGTAAAACAGAATTCGTTAACCGTGAATATTCGGATGTCAATGGGATGATTATGATCTTGTTTTTCACAAGTATTTCTTACAACTAATGTATTTATAGCTACGGAGTAGTTAGCCGAATTTAAGGATATTTATTTGCTAAGACCTAATTATCATAAACACATTCATTATTACATTGGTATGTTGTGCTTTAATTTTAAGCCGTTTATACGAGTATTTTCAAAATCTCTTTCCTCTAGTTAAATTAGCTTATGGAAGCGATTTTAATTTTTTTTATTAACTACTATCTGGCAATTTCCCATTATCTTGGTTTTGTATATTTTTCTATGAAATCCCCATCTTACATGGGCCGGTTATAATAAATTTGTGATTTAAAATGTTAAAAATCAATTATTTTGGATTCTGAATGGTATATTTTGATCAATAATCGTTTCCAATAAGTTGTAAGGAAGAAAATTTCCCTAAGTTGTCCATCAATACATTTTGTTAGAACTTCATAGATTTTACGATGTATTGGTGGTGGACGTGTTCAATTAAAACAATGTGTAGCTTGCATGAAATACTTTTTGATTTAATTTCATGGCATGCGTGTTTCTATATACACTCTATGTGTTCTTAAGCAGGCGGTTGCGGTGATAGATGGATATAGGCTCTGGTTTTTGACATGTCACATTATTTTTTGTGTTGTCTTTAATTCCTTTTTTTTTATTCGTATTGTAGCTGCATAGAAGGGGGTTCCATGGATAGGCATAATGAGAAGGGTAAAATTATTTCTCAATTTTGGAGTGTTTTCACAATTTACTATCCAGAACACGATTTCCTAAAGGTCACCGGATTGCAATATTTTTTGGAAGAACTTTGTTATCCGACCTCACATCGATCATACGCAATAATTTGAATTTATTTATTTATATTTTATTTTATTTTTTTTTATATTTTTATTATTTTTTTTCAATTTTTATTAATCTTTGCTTAATCAGTTTATTATTTAACTTAATTTCCCAATTTATTTTATTAATTCATTTAACAGTTATTTTTACAGTTGACATTTTTTGTTTCTAAAAAATGTCCTATTGTTATGTAATATTATTTAGGACTTACAAACCATCAATGAAATTGACTTCAATAATTATGAATTCCCAAAAAGTAATTTTTTTGTATTTTATCTTCTCTAGTAGATTAAAGTCTTGATATACATAAGATAGTTTCAGACGAATTAATGACCACTGGGTAAATTTTGAAATTATTTTCTGCATAAGATTTAGGTTTTTCATGAAAAATAATATTATAAAACGGTCGGATGGAAGTGCCTAGCGTGTGGAACTGGAAGGTGCTCTTATACACGAAGGCTAAAAGAATGAATGATGGCTGCGAATTTTGCTGCAATATAAGAAAATTCAGCATGGTAAAAACAATTAGAGATGGTATTTACCCTTCCTTAAATTTATTATTGTACCAATTTTATACTCTTTTTTCTTTGTTAAGTATAACATCTCCTAGAGTCGTGGTGCAAAAAATCAAAACTAAAGTTAAGCACCATATTGCTGTTCCTGTATTACTGACTACATAAAGTAAGTAGCAGTGCGATAGCCAGCATGCTAAACCTTGGTTCCGAAACAGTTGGCAATTGGAACCGCTATTGCAGAGATATTGCCGTCAAGGTTCATTTTATTTATATATATTTACGACTAGATACTTTA
>LDMZ01057293.1:0-14595 GCA_001455285.1 Sphaeromyxa zaharoni
TTCACACTTTGTTGTTCCTGTTGCTTTACGGTCCTCCGAATAATTTCAGTCCTCTCATCATATTTCAATGTGCACAAATTTCCATGATTGCTCTCAAAATGATGGCTAATATTATAAGAACGCTTAGTAATTGCCTCATTGCAAAGACAGCAAAATGCCTTAATATCATGTTCAAGAATACCATAGTTCAAAGTCCATAACTCGTGAATAACCTTCCACTCCTAGTACATTTCAAACTAATTTTCTTTTCTTAGCAGCCATTTTAACGATAAAATTTGCAACCGTAAGTGAAGTCTTTAATCATCCGCTTGTAATCACATAGACTCGTGGACATTCGACGTATAAAGGCTACTTATTATCTATCTGTTCTCCGTCGAGGCGGCCTTAAATACTAGTTGATCCGGTCCCAGTCTTCTTCGGAGACATTCGTCGGTGTTGGTCGGCTACTCCTCGTGTCCCTCACAGACGACTGAACGAAAATTTCAAACTCGCCTAGTTTGAATAGTTCCCAATGGTTGCCACAATCATGCGAAAACAGTTTTCGTAGACGGTGACCCAGATTGCTCAATGAAATCGGCAATGATTAGTACAGAGACCGTGAGTGTGTGTTCTTTTAAAACACGATGGCTTGATGCCATGAATCAATGTTAGGCTAGGAATACACATACACTAAACGTGCCTACGGGAGACGGAATCAAGTGCGCACACAGATAGAACGAACACACTACCGGACTGTCGTTAGTCGTTACATCGCCTCACGCACATAGACACATATGAGTTCACATGATTACGAAAGTGCCACAAAATATTTAGAAATTTTCAACTTTACTACAGTATAGTATTATATTACTGTAGTTTCGTGGGTCACTAAAAAGTTGATGGTGGGTCAGTCCATGACCCGCGGGGTCACTGATTCGCCATCCCTGATTTAAACGATCATTTGCGAAGCCGTAGAATTAACCTTTTTACGGTTAACCTACTAGATTGTTTGTTATAGTTGGACTATAAATAAAAAGATAATTGTAACTAAAATATGAAAACGGAAAATGTTCCAACCACCCATCAACTTCACCAAAACAGTGATTACAAAATTGGCACGTACTCCTTGATCACTGAAATAAACAGGACCCGTTTATATAAGATTCAACATTAATTTTCTATCCATGGTCTAGTGTTCCTCCAGGGACTTTTGAAGTTTCCAGGAGGAAGCTAATACAACAATTACGCCCATTTGGTGCGACAGTTATAATAGATAAAATGCATAAGATCCGATGTAAGAGAAAAAACTAAAATACGTTAGTCCTGGGACCTAGTTTCCAACGCTCTCCGTGAGCGGTTGTTTACGACAATGGTTTTGAAGGTGCTAGGTAGGCTAAAAGAACCTTCCCTCGTATAATGCATTAATTGATTTTTTTATCGAAAAAAAGTATAGTTTTATTTTCGATGGAAATCGAATACCACCATTTTAGCATAAAGAACCTTTTTACCGTAGAATGCTTAAATTTAATTTTTTGATGGTAAAAAGCAGCTTAAAAATATGGTATGTAAAATAATAGTAAATAAGGATTAACTTATTCAAGTAAGAATTTTACATAAAAGTTAGGATACTAGAGTGCTTAGAAACAAAATATTTGAGCTGCAATTCTATAGATACTACGATCCGAATAAACGATCATTATTGTCGTTACACACCAAACGTGTAGCCAAGTCTAAATAAGTCAAAAAAATTAATGAATACTCTACTATCTTATTGTTCTCTTTTTATAATATCAAGAATGAGTGTGATTAATCATTTATTCATTAATGAATGCTTTTAATTTATCATTTTCTAAGGTCAATAAATTGAACATTATTTAATGCCATACAAACGGAATGTACACAAAGATAGCTTAATTAGTTTTTAATATATTGCGATTATTTTTCCACATTAATACCAATAAGGGAAAGATAGATTTTTGAATATATAATTATTAAGAAGTTAAAAACCGCCCTCTAATTTAACATTATGAAAAATTTAAAATTTCCTTTAAGAAAATTTTAGCTTCTAAAGTTGGCCGTATCGAGAATACAAAACACGTAGAATTTTATACGATGGTACCCACCGACACTAGAAGCCAAATATTGATATATATATATATGGAAACTCTTTCGTAGCTTTTCTTTCTTTTTTAAAGTGTAGCAGTGTAATTTAGATTCAAATATCTATATCCACAGTTTGAAGATTGAGAGCTAGCATATGCATATGTTCTCATCTGTCACTGTGAAGATGAATTTACAGCGTAAGACCTTCACTGGGTTAAATAAATTTATTTTGTTTGGGGATTTACCTCCAGCCTCTCATTCCCAGGGTTGACTGTAGCAAAAAGCAATTTTTTTGGAAAATAAATTTATACTGAGAACGTCCTTGAAGTTACTGAGATTCATTCTGCTTTCAAATTTAAAAGAACATTTACTACTTCCAGAATTTATTTTAATCCATTAAAACATTTTATCCAGGAATGTATTTTCGATGATCATATTGTAAAAAATTTCTTTTTTAATCGAAACAATTGGTGTCCGAAAGGGTTAATAAACCTTGATCAAGTATTAGTAGTTGGTGGTTTTATGATTAAAGTGGCTACAAAGGGGTTCTGTCAAAAAATTTGTGTTTTTAGCGATGTAAATGATTACTTTTTGATTATTAATAAAAATACTTGTTGAACCATTTTTAGCAGGGCTCAATTCAAATTAATTAGATAGTTGAAACAATTTGACCTACTCTGAATGAAAATTAACTGGTGAAAATCAATACCGAATAAAATAACATAACGAAAAAGACCTTTACAAATAATTTGTGATGTATTGGATTTATGTAAAGATTCTTTCATCTCATATAGAATGTGACAATATCCATTGACCAGCTCTATTCGAAATTTTCAAAACTTTGGCCTTTTATTTGGACTATTAAGAGTTAAACAAAAACATAATCGATACTGGATACGCAAATAGTATATTAACAATGCAATTTAAAGCCAAAATCTTATTTCAACACAATCATCTTGAATGAAACACATGCACTGATCAATAGATATTTTATTCTCTAAAAGGAATTTTTAGAGGCGGGCTCTTGCGGCTGAATTTTCTTTTTTTCTAACTTACTGACGAATTTGTTGCCTAATTGTGGTGTGTATGTACATTTTTGTTTTCTGTTCGTATTTGATTTTTGTTTTATTATTATTTTTATTTTATGTTATTTCTCCTTGAATCTTATGCTGATTAATATTTGATCTTATAAGTAAATATTTTTCATTTCCTACACTGTTACAATTTTTTTTATTAACAAAAAGTTTTTCTTTTTTATATTCTAAAATAATTGTACGTAACGCTAAATTTACTTACTTGTTTTATTTAACAGGGTTCAAAAATAAGTATAATATGTATTTTCGTGCTCACGAAATTAAACTGCATATATTGTTCGATGCTATTATTTATAGCGCTACAAATTTATACATTTTGAATATCACATACTATTTCACAATAAAATTTATTCGAACTTATCTCTTGCATTATTTTATCATAGAATGTATTTTAAATACAATCTTATGTTTTTCGTGATGATATGAAGCACAAGATAAAATGAGGATTTCTTATCTAGTTCCTAGATTAGAGTTGATTTTTAAAAAAAAGTTTTCAAAAATTTGTTTTTTATTTTATCAAAAAAGATTCTAATATTTTAATTCTTAAATATATTTAAGTGCAAATATTAGTAATAATAATGAACATATAAATTATCAAATTTTTAAGTGTCTCCTTTCGCCTTGTTTTATGTATGTTAAGCGTTTTATAAAATATTTATAAATTCAAATATTTGACGAATTTTTAAGTCTATAATTTCGGGTTTAGCATTTTTTATAGATGAAAATTATATATTTAAATAAGCTGACAATTTCATTTTTAGAATATTTTATGACTTTAAAAACGCAAAGTTCAGGAGAATTTTCCCTCAGTAATATTCTAGGTTAAGTTTTAATGAAAATGACTAACCATGGATAATATCAGCGTTTTGTAATTTATGATATATAATTGTATATACAATAATGATATTCCTATTTCTCCTAAATTAGCATATTTTTAAACTGCATTCTATCTCCGATAGTTCTTTTAACCTTAATGTATTGATGCAAAACTTTTTCTTCCTCTAATTTATTCCGTATACGCTTAAATGATATCCTAGTCCTATCTCACATTAAATGATTTAAATACAAATGAATCTACAAAACAAAATATAATCTGATTCATATGAGAATTGTAAATCAGATGTTCCTTATTTTTGTTAGAAATGTATTTTAATTAGGGTTATTTGAGTAAGAAAAATTTTGTATTTACCCTCGTAAAGTTGTTTATCTTTGGACTAATCGATCTCCAGTTATAGATATCGACCGGTTTACAGATCTCTTATCTAAAGCTTATGTACAGTGCAACATTTATAATATATTAAAAATGGTCACTTCTGATTTTTGATACAGAATAGTATTTTTCACAAATTTAACGGAAATCATTTTTTAAAATTTTGATTATGAATATCTTATGTGACCGTATTGTGAATGCCGTGCATTTTTATTTTTTATTTATTGATGATTTGTTCTACCGTGTAGTTCTTTCGAAGTTTTTACTTGTAAGTTCTCTCAATGACGAATGCTAATCGTTTTACTCAATAGTCGAAATCTTTATTTGATCCATATTGACTTTTTCAATCAAGTGTTAAAAAATATTTATTATTTCAATTAAAAAGCACTAGCCAACTCTATTAAATTCAAAAACCATTAGTAACCTGTTTAAGCAATTTTAACATATAAACATAAATATTGTTAGAGTTTTCATTATAAAATTATTTCTGGTCATCCTTAATTTTAAATTTTTTTCTATAATAAAATGAACCCTATTTACTACAGTTGTTAGAAATTGTAAATAGTGACAAGAGATTATAAGATCATTAGATAAAATTAATTCATAAAAATGTATGAATAGTTAAAAATTTTGTGTAAATTATAAATATGCTTACTAGTTTTAATTAAATGGACAAAAAAATGCACATACTTCATGAAGAGTTTATTACGTCAGTATTGTATTGTGTTTTTAATATAACCAAAGTTTGGTTGTTAACAAATTCCTATTGTGACATGATTAAAAATCGAAGGATTAATGGTTATTCAAACGTACTGAGCATGTAAATCCAGTGTATTGAGAAATAACTTGAGTGTTTTTTGAAGACATTGCTGATCTAAATCATCTCCTACTATACCTGAATATAGGAAACTTTAACAAACAGTTCATATGATCATGACATTTTTCCATTTTATGAACTCAACAATGTTTATCATGTTTGCTAATTATTACTCTTTAATTCTAAAATTTGTTCAGACAAGGTATGCACAAAAATTTTGCATTAATTAGATGATAAAAAGGTCACATTATCAAATAATTGATATTGATGGATAATAATTTGGCATGTTTTATAACTTATGTACGTATTTTTTAACCATTGGAATTGTCTAAATTGTCTATAGTGTGATGCCAGCTATTTCAATACACTATATTATCGAGCTGATAAATTTTTACGGTACAAAAATAATAAAATTACATTTTTAGAATACCTGTTTATAATGCTTATCATTTAATGTGTAAGATTGAAAGATACAGTATGAACTTGTTGCTTACGGAGTTAATGATTGATCTTAAAAAAAGGATAAATAAAATTTATTAAGTAGCTCTCGCCAATTTGAAGGGTAGTAAAAGCTTCTTACTGAGCACATTTTATATAACCTTTTTATGTTTAATCGATAGAATTGCATACTAACATAAATAAAAAAATTAAAACCTGAACATTTATTTGTAGACTTATTGCAGAACGTTATTTGAAAGTTTAAATATATTTACCAATCTTTAACAGTTTCTTAATTCGAAGTTTTTATGTTTAACTTTTTCTGGATATGTTTTTTAAGTTTCTTTAATTATCCATGTTTTATGTACTTAAATATAAATCTCTATATAATTAAGGGTATGTTAAAGCAACTTGTTAAATGGATCCGATTTTTTTAAGTCATTTCATTCAATTAAAAAATAGTTTTAATTTTATTATCTTGATTTAAATTATATTATTTTCCATTTCACAGTGGAATTTTAATGTAAATTAATAATCTTTTATGAATTTGTACAATATTTCTTGATTATAAATACTAATTATGTTTAGTATCAAGTGATATCAGGATCTTTTCAAATAATCTTATCAAAAATAGGAGAAACAAATATTTATCAATATTCCATCCAAAAACATTTGTTTTAGTGTAGTTTTTTTGAACATCAAGAATGAAGTCTAAGTCTCTAAATATTTCTTAAAAATCTAATATAGTTTATCATATCTCTTTATTTAATTTCATTAAAATGCATAATCGGATATAATTATAACATTAAAATTTTATTCGATATTTATATTAAAAAAACCTCATTTTATTACTATTTGTGAATCCCTAAAAATTAGTATATATAGTTTATTGAAAACATGAATGGAGGAACTGATCTTTAATAAAATTTTGCAAAATATATACCGGCATGTTTTTTTTAATCCTATTTAGTGTTATAGTCACGACAGATATATATATATATATAGATAAATTTAAGATATAATTACTTTTATATTATCGCTGCTCATTCTTTGATTAATTATTCAAATAGTTTTTAAATAAATTATTATGTTATTTTTAATTAATGTAGTGATTTTTAATTTTACTGGTAGTATATTTAAAACTTTTGGGATGTTTTTAATAAGTATTGTAGATCTTAATCCTATCAGTTGTATATACGTGCTTGGATTGACCGAGGCATGTGCTAATTGAATATCTGATAACTCTAGAAAATATTTATAATAGTTATGAAACTACCTTTTAAGCTAAGCAAGAAAAATAC
The DNA here is from genome assembly GCA_001455285.1 of Sphaeromyxa zaharoni. Lineage (NCBI taxonomy): Eukaryota > Metazoa > Cnidaria > Myxozoa > Bivalvulida > Sphaeromyxidae > Sphaeromyxa > Sphaeromyxa zaharoni. The sequence continues at coordinate 6,943 of LDMZ01057293.1, forward strand.
GTTTATTCTAAGTATTTGCTTAACTTTCGTTCTTTTTGTGGTTGAAATTGTACTTGGTTACATGTTGAATTCACTTGCCCTACTTTCAGATTCATTTCATATGTTTTCTGATCTCACATCAATGGCAGTGGGTTTATACTCACACCAGGTTAATCGTTATTCTACACAATCTTCACTTAAGTTAGAGATCTAATAAGAGTCGTGTAGATAAATATGGGAATGTAAGAAATTCGTACGGGTACGGAAGGTTTGAAATTGTTGGGGCGTTGATAAATGGGTCTTTACTTACTTGTTTTGGCTTGACAATATTTGGTGATTCAATCATAAGAATTATCAAACCCGAGGAAATCGAAAAACCAAAATACATTCTTATTGCTGGCTCATTAGGCCTTGTAGTTAATATTATCTCTCTCATTTTCTTTCATGGTTGTTGATGTTTTTACATAATTTAAAAATATAGAACACGCACACGGTCATAACCATGAGCATGAATCACCCCATCTTAATACAGAAGAAAAGCAACAGTTTAATGATACATTAATTAATACAACAAATATTTGTGGTTCACCTATTGCTGGATCTCCTCCTAGACTTTCTGTTTCGAACGACCTGACAGGAGATCATTCCCAACCAAACAATATTACAGTCAACGTCAGTAAAAAGCCTGGTATGTTTCTGCTTCATGCATTTAAATATTGCTTTAGGTTTTTCAACATCTTCACGATTAAATATGCGTGGAGTATGGTACCACATATTTTCAGATTTTATCGGATCTATCTTTGTTATAGTCTCTGCCATTCTTTTTATATGTGTAAAGAAAAAGTCAGTTTTGTATGTAGATCCTATTTTAAGGTAATTTTGTTTTTTTGCATGTAAACTATAGGATAGTTTATTACTATCTTTATCTATGGCCTTCTTTGGCTTTCGTCAAAGTATTGTGTTTTAATTCCCTCTCATCCTTCATAGTCCGGATATCTTTGCCTGTTCTTCTTCAAGAGATACCTAAACATTTGAACCTAGTTTCTATGAGAAAAAAGTTAATAGAGGAGGTATGCTTATTACCTATACTATTTAAATAACTATTTCCGAACCTGTTTCATTTATTTACTTATTCAATCTTCAACTACACATTTATGTGTATTGATTCTTATTATAATTAATTTAAAATCCTAGCTTTTTCATTATACTGGAATTTTTATCTAATTGTGAATTACTAACATGCCTGGCTAAATTTAAAAGCTTATATATGCGATATATAGAAGTAATACATTTAATATTTATTGTTTTCTGTTTTTTCCAATACCTTCAGGTATGATAGTTGGTTGTTATGGAAGGAATTACTCTAGTAAATCTTGTATTTTACAATTTAAATGAACATTTTTTGTTAATTTGTCCTTTTATCCTTTCACAATTAAGAAATAACTGTGTATTCTACACGTATTACCTTTAACTAAATTTGATCATATAATCTAAATTTTAAAGATAACACTAGGACGAATATTTAAGCAGATTCTTTTAAGAAAATATATATCTTTATCAAATAATAACGATAAACAAACCGATTAACCAATATAAATTATAATTTTTCATAAATGGAGGTGTAATGAAAAAGGTTTTCTTAAAATTTATTCCCTGTATAGTATTTTATAGATTTCTTTGCGAGATTTCAAGACTTGACGTATTAACGTTTTCAATCTAGATGAATTTTTAACGACGAAGTAAAATTTTAATTGACAGCTATAATTCATTTTGTATAAAATCTGAATCGATTAAGTTATTTACTTTTTATTAATAAAAATAGTCGATGTGCTAATTACTAGGGTTTACACTTCGTTAAAAGTAACCAATATTGGTAATCCCGCATAATTGCCTGTCTTATGTTATTAATTTCAAATCATTTTAACAAAATAATCCCAGTCGACCTACCTATAGTTTTATTTGCATCTAATAATATACCGATCATACACTAAAATATTATTGATTCATAAATTAAAAATCAGATCATCAATAGTAGTGTTTACTATTTCATTCTTTTTATAATGCGTAATTTTCTGACTTTACATTTAATCATTTTACCCTTCAAATTAATTTAACAAAGGGTGTCAGCTTTAAAAGTTTTTTTAGGGTGACTCAAAATAGCATTTAAGTTTGGATTACTTTTATTAGTGAAGAAAAAAAGTTGTAAATTGGAAATACATGTTGATATTTTATGCTTTATTTAAATTTTGTTTGGAACTATAAAGTAAATTTTTAAAAAAACGTATTTTGTAATTCTTATATATCTGTATAACATGATCCCTTGTGGCAACTAAAAATTAATAATGATTTGTTTTTATTATATCCAAATTAGAAACTATTGGAGTGAAAACAGAAAATAGCAAACCAGCAAACTCTATTTATGTGGTATAACTACATTGATTTTTTATGGATTCCTAGATTGTTAATATCCTAAGATTTCTTTGAAATATTGTAATATTCATTGTATAGTCTATAGTTAGAGTTAGAACACAAAACGATCCATCATAGATTTGTAGGGATCATTTAAAAGTAATAGTGAAAGGAATATGATATTTTTACCATGCTTATAACACATGAACTTATCTGAATAACTGTAAAAATACTAATAACAGAAACATTTCTCGTTTTTATTTTATAGAAGATCGACGTCCTAATTCACAACCTCGGTTTTAAACATAAAATTTTATTTTGTTAATTTACGCTAGTTATTTTAAGTTTCTGTATTAGATTCAATATTTTTAAAACTTTTCTACAATTATTAAGTATATATATTTTAATTAAATTGATTAGTTTCCTGAAATTGTAGGAATACATGAATTTCATATTTGGCAAATTGTAAACGCGAAAATTGTGGCTACGGCACATCTAACCTTTAGAACCTTTGAGGATTACCGCAGTGCCTTTCAAAAGATTCATGAATTCTTTCACTCTTTTGGAATTTTCAACGTTGTTATACAACCTGAAAGTCTTGATGAGGAAACGGTTTTGAAAAAAAATATTTTATTCGTTATATATTAATAGGTAAATTCATCACCAAATCCTTTGTCAGATCCAGAAGCATCATGTCAAGTAGGAATTAGCTATGACAACCCTAGCAGTTTTGTATGTTGTCCGGATTCTCTCAGTAATAGAAAGTAATTTTCATTACTTAAATTAGTTTTAAAATAATAAAGATCAGTTAGTTCTTTTTTAAATGTAACTCTACTGCCTTCCATAAGTTAGTAATATTTTTTTCTCCGAATCCATTTGCCCTCGAATACCCTTTAAATTCCCGTTGAATTATTTCAAAAAATATTGTGTTTTTTCGGAATACTTGTTGGGTAAACACCTGCAATAATATGGACCTTAAAAATACAAATCATTTACAATTTAAGAACTCTGAAGGCACAGCCTGGTGCAGGGCAAGTATACCTAGATCTCGAAACTTGGTCTTAAGTAATGCTGTTATTTCGTCTGCGTGACCATAAAAATCTCGCAATACCTATCATTATTAACGGAAATACAAATAAATACGTTTTCATAATACTCAACTGGAGGTTTCATTAAACTAATACCTCCAGATTTTAGGTAGGAAGAGGATAAAAGTATATCTGAGCTACGAAATGCAATGTGCTGGACTCCCGAATGTCCCATCTCATTTATAAATACATCAATCTGGTTTTTCACTAAGAGATATTAATAAAAAAATATTAATTATTTATTACATGCTAAAATAAAAAAAATGAGTAAGGTAAAGGTTAAGGAACGATCTATTTTTTATATCACCTTTATTTTTGGAGTATTATTTGTATCATCAGTACGGTATACAACGTTGCAATTAGAACTGACGGTACTTTAATCAGTATTGGATACATACGTTTAACTAAATACAAGATAATATATGATTCATTAACCCCCTTGTGGAACATCCAATCGAATCAAGCATTAGAAGAATAAAAAGACTTATTTAAGTGTATGAAATAAAAGCAGACTTAAAATATAAGCGTTAATAATCACACTCATCTAGCTAAATATATCGAATCTTACTCTGTTAAAGCTTTTAATTACAAAGAGGTCATGATCGAATTATATTTTTTAAGTAAATTTTTTTATCAAGTGAAGGATTACATACATTTTTTGCAATAACCCAAATTAGAATACATACAAAGATGTTAACACTTAAACTAAAGTTAAAAAGCAAAGTATAACCAAAGATTAAATCATCCCCAAGATGAAACAACAGGAAATAGTTTAAATGATAAATTACTAACATGTAGAATTAAACCCGGAAGACATGTCATGATCAGACACTGTCGAACTCAAATTAACTCGAGTCTCAGTACCAAAAAGATTTTTTTAAATCCTATAGTTTAAATAAAATCTGTTTTTATTGATCAAAAATTCGGTACCAACAGAATAATAGGTTAATAATTATTTAAGATGTAGTAAAATATCTTAAGATTGAAAAATTTTTACAGAAATAAATTTGTAGAAAGATCGAAAGAAAGGGTTATCGATTCAACTATTACTGAAAAAATTTTGATTTTTAGCTAATTCAATGAAGATCAATTATTTATTAAAATAAGTTTAGCTGAAACACTATTTTTAAATTTAAGATGTCTTTACCGTTTTTCGAATCCTCAAAAAATAAAGTATCAAAACTTGAACGTATTTTAATTTTTCTATCCCTATGTTATAGATTGATTTTAAAATTGATAATATATTTTATAACGTGAGATTAATAAATAATATTATAGCATTTTGTTGAACTTTATTAATATTGGTTTACATATTTTTCACAAGTAAACTATTTTTCTATTTTTTCGTTTAAAGCAGTAATTCATAACCATGAATGATTATAACCATCTGCCTTAGAGAGAATACATATCACAATAATTACTTATGGTGATAGGACATTTTTTGGCAAAAAAGGTCGAGAATCTTTAATTTAGGATTAAGAAAATTTTGTTTGATTATTTTGACGATCGATATGAAAAGATCTAATGGTATAGTATTTAGGGCTTAATTTTACGAACGAACTAGTTGATGGCTATAGAAGGGCCCGGGGATTCATGGATTCAAATTCGTAGTCACAAAACCAAGTTCATTTTCCCTAGCCCAAATATTTACCCAAAGTGGCTGACAGCTACTTCACCACATAATGCTGTGTGGCTTAGATTTAAACAAAATTTAATTAATTAAATAATATCTTAGTTGTATGACCATTAAAAGGGATCACCTCTTATTTGTTTAGTGAAGTTTCGGTTTATTAAAAGCTGTTTTTATTTGATCCCTAAAAATTAAACTCAGGATGAATTTTAAAATGTCTTGAATAATTAATATCCGGCCAGTAGTTGTTCTAACATTACATTAGTAACCAATTGATTATACAAATTGTAGGTGATCGTATCTGAACTTTTCACGAGAAAAAAATTAAGAACTATTTTTTAAATATCAAAAGATGTGAGCGTTATTTTCACATGCTCACTTATTTTAAGAATGATGAATCTAACAAAATTGTTTAATGAATTCTTAATATTGTTCATTTGGGGTTAAGGCCCTTCTTAAGATGTTGTCTATTTAGTTTTTTTTTATTAAGGCATCTTGCATGAAGTCAACTAGTAATAACATGGTCTGAGAACGAAGACTTGATCTGAAACATGTTCATAAAATATTTGTTAGCCGCTGACATTAACTGACTTTGGTATAGCAAAGATGTTAGGAATTAATATCATGTCGTTAGATAAACAAAGTTTTTTAATGAAAAGGATAATTAAAATATATCAATACCTTGTGACTTTACTGACTCGGCAAATACAAGCAATACTTCTTCGTTTTCATTCAATCCTGGTCTAGCAGCAGCGGATATATTCATCATTTGTTTGTTTTTATCCTGCAAAACATGTTCAATGTAAAGGCCATCAGGCCCTTCTGATTCACTTATGTAGAATCTTTTATACCCAATAAGCTTGTTATAAAATTTAAAAAGTTTTCCCTTTTCTTCCTTATTAATGGCAAATGCGACATGATCCACCCCTTGGAACAGGTTTTTGCATTCATCTTTATTTAAAGTCGAATCGTCAGAAACCAAACCGCTGAAACAAGGGTACTTCTCCTCAGGGTAGAAGATAAATGTATGCCGTAAACGCGGAAGATGGGTCTGAAAGCATTTTGATTTAAAATTTGGATCATAATGAAAAATCAACTCAACATAACTACTGTTTTGATCAGTTATCTCCATCTCTGAATAACTTATGTCCTCAAGATCTTTTGCAGAACTGACAAAGAAACAAATATCAGTGAAGACTTCCTGATCGAGAGTATTATCCTCACACAAGATGAAGAATATATTTTGAAAATTTAAGGTATATATCACTACTCCTTCGTTAATACTAGAGATCGGCGTCATCCCCATTTTCTTAACTTTGGAGGACGTCTCAGCAACATTTGGAGTTGATAACTCAAAGTGGTGTATTTTAAACTGACCCTGAACCAAATCAACTCCAAAATATCAAATACTTACAACCATTGTGAAGGTACTCAATGCTCTTCAAATTAAGTAATAACGAGCATGTATGTGATTATCCGCTAATGAGTCTGACGTGATCTGAAACCAGTTTTAATTAAAACCGCAAGAAATATTAATTTTTATTCAGTTTTTAAAGATTCATTTAATATATTTTGAATATTGCTGCTATCCAAATCCCTAATAAAATATTGATTCGTAAGAGACAAACTATTTACAAAGAATAATCGTCTGGATTAATGAGTAATTTGGATCTATCTGTATAAATGAATATCAGCGTGTTCTTGATATCTTTTCACCAGGCATACCTTCAGATAAAAAACAATTATTGGTTTTGAATCGATCTTGTTTATTAAACTTATAAATATACGTTAGATCCAGGCATTTAATGATGGTTTATAAAAGAAAAGAGAACAAAAATCTACAAAAAATTCATTCAGATCTGTTTGTATTCAGTTTTTAATTCATAGATATATTCCTAGCTATATCTTTTTGAAGCGGTTTGGGGAAAGTTACTTCAAATGACTAGATCTGAATTATACACCTTTTCAGCTAAATGCATGATGTGTGGTAACTTCTGTATAATACGTAAGGATCGTTCATTTCTTCCGGGCAGGTTTTTACCTGCTAATTTTTTTTGGAAATTTTTTCGACAAACATAAAGGAGCGAGGGTGTACTATTCATTAAAATTGTTATTATTATTTAAAATGTGGGACTATTCTATTAATCTACAAGTGCATTAGGATTCCTATCACTGAAGAGTCTTCACAGATTAAGGTACTTTTTCCATATTCAATCTACATCATTCATCTAAAATTAACCTTATCTTATCCTTTTTGCTATTTTCGTTTTTATTTCTAATAACTGAATTCCTCATTATATGCATGAATTTACATGATCCATGCTTGTTCAAAAAGGAAAGTAACCAGTATACTTTGAACAAATTAGCTATTAGAAATGATAAAAACGAATAAACAATTATTTTAATTGAAATTCTGTAATTTTTAGAGTATATTTTTCTAAGTAATTAAATACATACATATATATATATATATATAGTGTGTCTAAAAAAAGTGGACACTGGTTTTTTTCAATGGTAATCAAAAATTATAAATGGAATACATGTAAA
>LDMZ01057300.1:0-17062 GCA_001455285.1 Sphaeromyxa zaharoni
ATCTTACTGTACTGTTAATATATTACAGGGTGTCTGTATAGTAACTTTACGGACACCCTGTATTTTGTTATTATTACTATATCAAACATGAGTTTATCGGAAGGGACCAATGGCACCTATCCTGGGGGCCATATGCGGGGTCTTCCGTGTTGAATTATTACATTAAAAACGGGGTACTCCCAAGGGGGTACTGCAAATACCTATTTCGATTTGGAGAAGAAAAGTAATAAGGTGTGAGAATATGTTAGTGTTATCTTGTTTTACAACTGGTATATGTTTTTTAGATAGCGAGTAGTTAGTTGGTGTATCTTAGGTATCGGAATGCGGTCAAAATCGAACCATTTACATAGCTCATTTCAAGCTTCGTCCTGAATATATTGATCTTCCAAAAACAAAAGACGATTAAACTCAAACCATCCTAATCTCATACCTCTATTCACGACTTACGTAGCAACCGGTAGATCGTCTACATGATGCCTCGGTAATATTTTTAACAGAAGAAAAGACCTTAATATATAAATCGAATTTACTTTTCCTAAATTCTTTCACTCATAGCATCAGTGGTATTGATTTTTAATAACGAAAACATAAAAGGATGAATTGATGTTGACGGTTAAGTCTAAAACCCATTATCCAAATTTAAAACCAACTAATTGTATTATTAACATAACTTCAATTTAGGCTACAGTATTCGCTTATCTAAAGAAACTACCAAATTTTCAAATATAATTTAATGGCTTTCATGTAATTTGTTTTATATGAAAAAATATTTTTGAAGCTCAATAGGGAACCTGACCGCTTTTTACGAAGTAATTAAAAGTTTGGAATGCCTGACCGGTGGAACATACTCGCAACATAATCTCTTGTGCATAAAAATAAACTGGATATTTAAACCTAATTAGTGTAATGTTCCTTCTACGTGCTCTTTCTGTTTTTTTCCACGAGGATGCGAAAATATAAAAAATAAAGTTACCTGGATTTTAATAATAACATAAGATCTGAAGTATTTTTATTCCAAATATCTCATTTTTAATATTAAAGCAAATGGCTTTGATAAATATAAAATTTAAACTTGATAATAATGTATAAATTATTATTTCAATATTTTAAAAATATTTTTTTTATATTATGTTCTTGAAAAAGTGATAGGGCCTAATTATGGGATGTTACAACCGATTTTTTGTAGAATATAAAAATGTTGACTTAATTTTTATAAATATTTATTAAAAAGGATTTATTGAATTTTTATGATTAAAAGAAGACAATATATTATATGTAATTTAGACATTCTATGATAAACGTTTAAATTTTTCGATATTAATAGATTTTTTCTACAAAGGTAGTTTTAGAAAACCTTTCGCACTTCCAATATAGGTGTCGAAAAAGTATAAAATTGCAAAATTTAGTGTGAAAAATTACAAAAATGATCTATTTTAGAAATTTTTACCGAAATGATAGTAAAAATAAGTATAATGAAATTTATTTGAACTATTATTAATAAATGAAATTATGAAACAGCAAGGATTTTATGTCGACAGGAGTTATGAAATTATTTCGACGCTATTTTGCATATAGTGATCGTAGTGATGACGACGTATTTTTTCTTTCAATAAAACAATAGATGAACAGACTTTACCATTACTCTATTATATGACTTGATTGAATTTTATTTTTAACTAACATCGTATTTTTTGCATATTTCGGTTATTTTTGAAGCATAGAAATGCAGAAATTAGACGAAAGATACATTGAACAGGAAGAACATGAAATAACTGGGAAGACTTTGGTTATAAACGTGGGATTTTTAAAAGGAGTTTCAGCTTTGCTAAAAGCTATTGAATTTGTATATTTTCTTAAATTTTTAGCTCATCATTTAGGCGTTTCTAGTTGTTGCATGGGGTTTGATGGCAGACTTCCAGGGGTACTATACATATCCCGAAACGGTATTCTTTTTGGTTACCACCACTTTGGCATGGATATACACCACTTTTTATCTCTTTACCTTTACATTTTCTTGTGGACAAAGAGTGTGTGGAATAGCCCCGTATGTCGTAACAGCTATGTTTTGATTACTCAACATTTATAGTTTATATATTTGGAAATTTGCTTCTCTGCCTTGCTGATAATTTCAAGCTCTCTAGTTGCTAATCTGGCAAGGCTACTATTTGACGAATCCTTATACCCTTACTACTGTACAAAGACAATACATATGACATCGTGTGAAGTGCTTGCAGCTAGTGCGGTATGTATATATATTTTTTATTTATTAATAAGCTTTTTAATTTTGAATTCCCTTGATAATAATAATTAACAATATTAATTTCAGATCCTGTTTAAGGCATCTTAAGCTTCTTCTGATTTTAATTTATTTAAAAAAAATTTCAAGAAGCTCACAGAGTGGTTTTAAGAGTTCTGGTTCATATCCGAGCTATTTTTTTATTTTCAAACATTTTGTGTTGTTTATGCATTATTAAACAGAGTAAAATTTAACTCTTTAGGACCTGATTACAGGTCACTGATACAAGTGAAAAAGTAATATATCCCAAGCCACCGATTGAGTGATATGTCAGTTTAACTGTAAGTCAGTAAAGCAATCGATGATAGTCATGTTAATCAAAAATGTGGCATTTAGTGATACCTTCACTAAAACTATTAAGTATTTCGTTCGATGTTTAAGCTCTCTGCGTTACCTGTGTATCAAGGGGGCTGCACGTGCTGGTTTTATTGGCATAATAAAAAAAGAATTCTGGTGTTAAGTTAAACTAAAACTTATAATTTTTTCAGAGAAGTAATTCATAACACACTTCTTATTAAATAACCGTGTAATTTTCATACGAATTTGTTAATAAATTGATGTATCTAAAACCAAAAAAGTGTATATTTTTACTTAAATAGCTCAAGCACAGGGGTTATGTAGCGTTCAGGGCTCAAACGGTTAGGATTATCTTAATGTCACAAATCAATCAATATTTATCAATAACATGGATGTTGTATTAGAGTTGTATGAAGACCAGAAAGGGCTTAAAGTGCTACATTACTGTAAAATAATTAAAAATACAACAAAATAATATATATTATTGTCTGTTAAATAGTTATAAATTGCACAGGAAGTAAATTTTAAAATTTAAGTATTTTATTATAAAAGAATTACGATCTAAAGATTTCAGTACAATAGTAGGAAATTTTGATTAGTCTAAACAGCAAATTTATATAACATAATAAAAAAATATTGTTTATCGATAACAAAATAACGCTCTAACTTTCACTAAAGTAGAATTTTTTGTTGTAGAAAATATCGCAAAAAAATTATCGTTTTATATATCGATATTTAAAAAATGTCGAATCCAATCTAATAATAATTTTGACAGTGATGAAAATCATTGTTGGTAATTAAAGAAATATTTGATTATTGGTTCGAATTTATAATATTACAATGGGAAGTAAGAAAAACAGAAATAATCCTAAAGATTCACGTATGGTATTAGGAAAGCAATCGGTTGGCAGTTACTGAGCTGCTGGTAGTATTTTATCTCGAATCTTTGGGTACTTTTGACAATCACCTAATTTATAAATTGAAAGTTTAACTTTTTCTTACAGATAAGCGCTTAATTATAGTTCATGAGAGCTTTTTAACACTAGACAAAAAAAGTTGAATGACTTGATATACCGTCTTCTTTTGATTTTTGTATCACATATATAGAATCTATTAGATTTTTTTAATTTTATATTAAAGTGCATCTTGATTGCATATTTTATATTGAATTGTTATAATTCATTTTTATTAAAGATATAATTTATTATTGAGAGACTTTTCCATTATTTTTCTTATAAATTTAACAGAAAATATGCTATTTAAATTATTTGTAGTAGGTAGATTCATATCCGTTCTTTTGTTCCATAAATTTACGATAAACAAATAAAATTATTTTTTTTAAATTTAAGTGAATTTTGAAAATGATTTGTTTTTACTTTTAAATATTGATAACTATTTTTAATTAATTTTATCTATACATGAATCATATTGATAACTATAGCTATAATTATCCTTAATTTTCATATACAGGAACTATTATTTATTTTTAAATAATTCTGTAGTCAGTAATATTACATGAGGTCTTTCGTGAAATACGAAGTAGATTTTTTAAAATAATTATTAATATTGCTTACTTATTATGTTGCTTCATGAAGTATAATTGACTCATCAAAAAATAAAATATATGCGATCTTTTTTTCTTTTGTGTCTATCCTTTAAATTAAAAAAAATATTGAAGGCTTTAAACTATTTTTTACCTCTGATAAGTTTTCATATAAAATCACATTTTTATTTCGTATATATAAAGTTTTAATTTCAATTAGGCCTTTGGATTCGCTGCAGCAGTTGTGTTAATGTTTGATGCATACTACCACTACAAGAAATACGAGGAGACGTATGTTACACATGTTCATTATCGAAAATGAGATTTGGTATAAGGAAATATTCCTAACCTAAAGTTCTAAGTGGGAGAATCTATAGTTGTAAATTCGTTTTAGAAATTGATATTATTTTTCATACATTCATTTTTTCAATATCATGATATTTTTCGAAAACAAAATCGTCTTCAAAATCAGTGCTAATGAAAAATTCTTCTTTCATTGCGTCTACGTCATAATTCGAGCTGCTTAATGATACCAGATTTGACATGTTTTTGCTTACAGATGTGTCCTTGTGTACACAAAATCGACTACCCTCAGGACACTTGCAGATTACTCTTTGGACCAAGTTGTTACTCCATCCACCTTCTACTCTGCTTGCAATAACGCAACTTAACTGACAAGGAACAGCAACTGTTTGTCTGAACCGGATTAACAATTCCCTTGCTCTCTTAAGGACCTTTTCTCCATCAAAATTCATACTCATTTGAGTAAAAAATAGTAAAATGTCTTCAGTAGGTGAATCAAAAATAGATTTACCATCTTTCCCATCCATGTGGTAAACCGATAATATTGCTATAGCAACAAATAACTGAAAATATCCTATTTGACAATACTGTACACTCCAACAAGCCTCCCATATTTTAAATAACTAAATCAATTATTTTTATTATTCGTAAAATTTACATCAGGACTTGTGAACTCTCTATGGAAGCATAGTACAAACCATCTATGTATAAAAATTAAGCCTGTATCGAGATCATTTCTATTATAAAACTTCTTCAAACCAGGTTCTATTAGTTTTATTAATTCTACAAATAGGAACTAAAAAAAATCAGTTTTAGCTCTATAAAGTTACCAAAATATGATTCATACTTTCATCATTTGGAAGTGTTGCACCGTACATATTTTCTATTAATGCAATATAGCACCAAAACGCCTCTCCTTCATTCTGCATGACTTGCAATATCGGCGCAAGAATGTCACTCATTCCTTGGCTATATCCAATAGATGGTCTGATATATGTATAACTAAGCAAAATATTCCTATTATAATTCATTCAATAAATACAATTTTTACTTAAGAGATTCCAAATTTGGATTTCCTTTCCCTGCATAGAAAGGATTCGACCTGTCTGTACGAACAACATCCTTCTGTATTATATCTTCAATTCTTTTTGCATCCTTAGACGTGTCTACTGAAGCAAGTCTTGATTTTTCTATTTCTCGATATTTTTTAGTGCATTCGATATCTATTAATTCCCGCTGTTCCGGAGTGGAAGAACATGGATAAAACCCCAACACAAATTTCCACCCTTCCCTTCGAATTGATGAATCCATTCCACCATTGAAACACATCTAGAGATTATAAAACCACACTTAACCTATTCATACCCTTTTAAAGTTAAACATATCTTCCATCTGTCCATGTTCATTAAAGAACGATTCATACATTGAGCCGTTTAAAGGCACAGAATTAATACTTAACAAGCCAGCGAAATTATTACGCTTCGAGTTTTCGATAGGTCTTCTAAGAGGAAATCTAATTTTTGAATCAAAGTCATAAGTGACCTTAAAAATTAAAAAATGAATCCCACTTTAAAACTTGGTACGATTCTGTGATAGAATTTCGTTTAGATATACCCCGATTTTCAAAAATAAAAGCTACTTTCCTTAGTCCACAACTCCTAAAATTAAATGTTTTAAACAACTTATTTGAAGTTTTGATAATTAGGTATCCAGTATCCGTCTTCAAATCTACCCATATTATCTTTATTTGAGTAATGAGGCTTGATTCCACACGAAATATTGGATGAAAGTTGTTTAAACGTCTAAGGCTAGAGTCTCGACTGATATAACTTGAGGCACTCTCTTCTGAAGTTTCTGAAATAAAAGAAACATTTTCAAGAGATAATGTAAAGCTTCTTCTTGACGACCTCGAATAAAAACCTTCGACATTAATCCACTCAAAAACAAGCTTTTTTCTGTTCTCTTCTTGAAAATATTTTTCAATGACAGTGAAAACCCCTTCTTGCACTTTAGGTGCAGTATCTACAGGACAGTCCGTTGGAAAAGAGTATACACTGTTCACTGTACATAAAATTCGTGTGGAGTTATCTACGACATCATTTTTGACGTGTTTTATCCCTTTAAAAGATTTTTGGATGGACTCCACAAAACTGTTTAACATTGACAGGTACTCAATTGAATGAACCGCCTTTGAACCTTAAAGAAAGTAATTTTGGAATGTTAAAAAATCATTCAAATGATATAAAAATTGCATTATTATTAAATTTAATTTATACTTATCGAAATAAAAATACGTATAAAAAGTATGCAGCGTCATAAAATCTTATAACGAATATAAAAAATCAAGCCTATTCACCTGCAAATAATCTATAATTACGTATTTGCTTGTTATATTAATGATTGTTTGATTGTCTCACATATCTTTACCAAGAAATATATCACTAAACACTCACATATTTGTAAATACAGACAGAGAATATTTTATTATTATTTTTTTTTTATAAAAAAGCTAATTTGATACCATATTGATTTAGTCTAAAATAATTTTTGTTTCGGCACGTCAATTATGATACAGAATATTTTAGCAACATGCTTCATTGATCTCCCCACCCTGTATTCAAATATAGACCTTATTATATAAACAGACACAATATATAATTACCAAATAAACAATTCATTCTATTTTGTAAAAAATACATTTTAATCTTTAATTTGTTTAAGTTTCATATACAACTGATGCAAGGAGACTGAATGGTTTTAGCTTTCAATTCTTTTCATGTATTTATAGGTAATTTAACCTCTCATCTTTATAATTCAGTTTTGTCAGAACAGTCAAATATTAAAATATTAAGTTATTTTCATAAATTAAACATGTTGTTCTGGCCGCAGAATAACAATCTCGATTAATTTTATAATTAATTTCTCATTTTTTTAAAACCAATTTATTCTCAATCACTCAATTAAGCAAAAAATTTAACTGATTAAATATTGAATCTCCCTAAAGAACAGTACCCACTAAGAATGAAATTTAATTTCTATGTCGTGCTTTATGCAATAAACTAAAATAAAATTCGTAAGACTGCCTGATAGTTTTGTCTTTACATTCATTATTATAGTAGTTCAGCAAATAACAATATCAATATATTCTTATATAATTACTGTCATCCATATTTGCTTTCTTAAGAAATATATGAATAAAGAATGATTGAATGAACCTTAAATTCTATTTTTTGTGATTAATGAAAATTTTCTCATAATCATTTTACAATTTAATTATTGAAAAATATTGTTAAAAACGATTTCATATTATTTATCGTTTACATTTAAATTACAAATTTACCAATCAACTGAGAATTCTCTTTATAAAGATACATTATAAATTATATCAAAGTACCTTGTTCAAATGAGGTAATGATCACGAAATTCAAATAAAATTGTCATCATTTTTTCCTATCAATATAAATACAAATTTTATATCAAATAATAAATTCCCTCTTTTTACTATGAGATTTGTTTTCCATTAAATTTATTGTACATATTTTTAAGGCCTTTTGCATTAGAAAATCTTTAAACGGAAAATATATGCCTGATCCTCCAAAATGGTCTTAATGTAAAGTTAAAACCTTATTCATATTTGTATATGTTCTTAAGGCTTAAATTTTGTCTGTAAGCATTTATTTAGAAAATCTTGTCATAAAGAGTCAAGGAAACAATAAAAATTCGGGTGAAACATGTAATAATCTTTTAGCTCTTTGAAATGTAAATAACAGGAAGGTTTAAAAATAGGATCTTACAAGAAAAAATATTTAAACCTTTATTCTTTGCAATATCAGAGTAAGACTAGATTTTATTATTTCTTTTTTCATAATTTTTTATGACGGAAAATTAGTATAAAATGATTTGTAATGATATTAACAGCAAAAAAATTAATGAAACTCATTTATAAATGGGGTATAAATACAAGCTAGTATACTTTAGATCTAAGATAAATTGAAGTTACTATCTAAAAAATAGTAAGATGGTTTTGATGGTACCACATACTTAGTTCGATGTGGCCACAATCTTTTATATTTCAATATCGAAAATACTGAAGAAAGGATAGGAGGATGACTTAAAATAAGCGCGCTACTATGATAGATTAAGTGAAAATCTTAATTACAGTCATAAAACAGAGGAATTGAGTAGTTATGGGTCCCATTTTTTAGTAGCTTCGTTTTTCACAGTGATTGTATGAACATTTATTGCATTTCATAATAGAATACATCCCTGAAATTATTAATTAAAGATAAATTTCTTGATATTATGGACGCCTAAGAATAAAAAATGATCCAGTTAAAATACTGGGAACTAAATTTTCATTTTATAAACATATGTAATGAATGTAAATCATTGCGTAGTTAAATACCTTTAATGTAAAAACCATGCGGCGTGCGGTAAAAGGTGTTTGCTTATCATTATATATTAAGATTGTTATCTTTAAATCACAAAAACATGGTTTAAACAAATATTTATATATTTTTTGAAAGGATTTAGATAACTATAACATATCATTTAATTTTTTATTTTCCATAAATCCTTAACAGTCCTCTAAAGTCGGAGCGAAACTATATTACATTAAATTATAAAATTATTTTTTATTCCGTATAAATGCTCTCGATCAATGAACAAAGTACTTCGTGAAATATATGTTTTAATATTTGTGCGGACTTAGTAATTTCAAAAATTTATTTTCTGCTATTAGAAACTGCAAAAGCTAATGTATAAACCACACCCATGAACCATAAATTGATTTCTAAAATATTGGTTTCGCTTATATAATCAATCCGAATCTTATAGTTATAACATTTTTAATTGATACGTCTGTAATTATTAAAAAAGCTTAGAAGTTGGGTGACCTTATAAAGGAGATATACGGTAATTAGATTAAAAATTTAAATATTAAAACATATTCTGATATACAGTTTTATATAGTCTCACTACAGATTTTATAATAAAAATAAAAAATTGTTTGAAAAACTAAGGTTTTTCAAGATATACTGGTATTAAATAAGAGTAAAATTTATTATTTCAACCCATCAATAAATTATTCACTACATAATACCAAATTTATAATATTTACATATATAATTATATAAAAAATTAGAAGAATTATTGCAATAGATGATTAGAACCAATTCTTAAAATTTAAAACTAATCTTTCCCTTTTTAAGATAAAAATGTAGTTTAAAAAACAACAGGTTAAAATTTATATAATCCAACGTTAAAAGATACGGGTAGAGATCCTGAAAATCGTATTCGAGAATATCCTGACAGTTAAAATACTTGGTACCGGAAGAATCAAGCAGAAAGGCGGCTATATTTTGTGTTTTACCATGTAAAAAGAAGTGTATCTAAGCCGGTTACTATTGGACGTCACTAAAGTGGCGCTATCACCCGCAATCCTTAAAACCTTTAATAATCTAGATCAAGTCTCTCTAAAAGATCTAGAAAAACTTATAAATATCCTATATATATTGTAGACCAGCAACCACCTGCAACCCTGTTTGTGATTTAAATATTAATGACAAAATCTCGTGTTTGATGTAATATTTTATTTATGTTATATTGCTGCTAAAAATATAAATATTTTTGTGGAATAAGGAAAAATTAAAAATTATTCATAGATTAGTTGTTACATTTGTCAGATCTGACAAAAGCTTAAGCTAAAAATAATAATAAAATTAATAAAAAAGTTATTAATTTATATTGGTCATATGAATTTAATATATTGACTTCCATATATAAAGCTAGCGTCAATACATATATAATTCTGATCAAAAAGAGAAATTATAGCAGCAAAGTTAATGTGAATACCAACAAACAATTAATCAGCTTGTATGTGATTTCAACCTTTAAAGAATGTTAAAAGATGAAAACATTAATATTTCGTTAGAAAATTAAATCTTATTGTTCGATCACAAACATGACATTCAAAAATCTATCCAATGTCTAAAGGGTTTTCTCATATGAAGTTATGGTGGTATCTGTGTTAAAAAATTAACTTCTTCAATATGTTTCAAATTAATTAATTTGTCAAAGGTATACATGTGATCTCGATTGAAAATTTTCATCTTTTCAGGAACATTATTCTCACCTAAGATTTTATACACTCAATCACGTAAAACCATGTACATATTTAATTTCTCTCTTTTTACGTCATTATAGAATTGGAGCGGAAAACTTGTAAACTAATTATTGCTGTTATTCCCGAAGATTATAGTTAACTGCTTAGTAACAATATTTATAAGTCAAGTTGGAAATATATTTTGTAGTTAAAGAGGGGTAAATGACAATTTGGAACTAAAGACCCAAACCTGTGGTTAAATCAATAGACTTCTGATCAGCATTAGATGAGTAAACTAAATTTTTAAATAATGAGAGAAGATATCAATAATTTATGATCCTAAACATCGGAAACATTGATCTAGGATATATTCTTTTTGAACAAATAAGAATCTATAAAATTTAAATCGTTAAACTTACTTTTACCATTTTAAAATGATTACACGGCTTTATTCAATATTTGGTTAGAAAAAATTTGACATTAAGCAAACCAATAAAAAGTATAATAATTATGCTTATACTGAACGAAATGCTATTTTATATTAGCTATTAACTGGAATTCAATTTCTGGAATAAAAATCTTTGAATTTTAAAAACTAATAAAGTACTTTTCATGGACGTTTCTGTCGATGAAAATTGGGACAGAAAAATCAAGACTAGGAATAACAATTTTATTTAAAATTTTCACACACAGATACTTAAAATATCTAATACAAAGAATCAAAAAATAAAAGGAAACATTTTCTAAATATCCCTACCATACTAGGAATTCGATCAATTATTTTATTTATGTTCAGATAGACTCTATGTTAAAAGTAATAATGAAAAAGTCGAGCATCCTATTATTTTTTTATTAGCTTGGAAAAGATTTAAATTGAAAAAAATCAATGCTTTTAATTTATAGATTTTTATTTGTTCGAAAAAAACATATTTTTTACCTAAGTCTTTGATATATGGTTTATTAAATTACTGATATCTTTAATAAACCTATCATTACATTTAGAACGTTGTCAACTTTTAAAATCCTTAGTTCAGTCAATTTATGTTAATACAGAGTACTTTGGAATTACATTGTAATGTATGGTAAAAGAACATAAGAATGAGATAAAAATATACAAAAAATGATCAGAGTGGCTCAAAAAGGTTCAGTTTTAAGTTCTTCTTCAGTTTTTGGTAATTTGAATACATTATCAACAGCTTCTTTAAGTAAATAATTTATTAAAAAAATTTATTCTGTTGTGATTCATTCAAAAGAGATTTTGCTGTATAAAGAAGTTACTTCGATTTTTTACATCCATAAACCACCTAGTGAGTTTGATAAATGATTGACCAATTCTTTAATTGGTTTCTTTCATTCATTATATATTATGTTTTTAGAGATTTAGCGACCTCAAGAGAGCTCCTCGAATTTTTTAAGGATTATCGGTATTCCTGCACCATTCTTCGGAAAATACTGTAATATAGGGAACTATCTTGTCCCGAAATAACTCAGGATGACTTAAACCTGATGAAATAGGAAAAAATTAAAATAATTTAAAAGTGTTGTTTGCGTTGTAGCCTAACTCTTAAAACCTGCAATTAAAATTTTGAAAGTTGCTCAAATTTTATAAAATCTCCCAAAATATTGATAAGCTCTCTCTTATATAAAGGAATATTTTGGCTTAGTTTCCTTATAGATCATAGTTCATAGGCATTCATGAATTTCATTAACAGTTTGCACGAGAAGTGATGACGACAAATCCTACAAATGATAACATAAAAACATAGACCAATCAAAGTTCTTTCATAAACCAGAAACCAATTTCAACAAGTTGGATGTAGCTAACAAGCAAGCTTTAGGCTATTAAAAGTTTAAACCATATTTATGATTTTGTACCTCTGACCAGATATTTGTATTATATGATTTCGGGAATAAATTAAATTTATTTTGCAGATATTGGGCAGTTCATCTTTTTTTCAAGCAATATATTTTCAGAAAGATAAGTTTGTCATTAAATAGAGTTACAAATCCGAAAACAATTTATCATAGTAGCGTGCAGGACATAAGTCTTGACGATATTGAATCGGTTGCAAACGGCAACCGAATAATAACGGACTATTTATTTAAAATGACCATACTTTAGTGCGGTGTGTGGTTATATAGTTGTTTTTTTATATTATAGCTTACCTATTATGCGAGATAATAGTAACTTGAAGTCGAACCAGCACTGGATATTTAATACCCGTGCTAGTAAGGACATTAAGTCACTCTATGTGCTGAGGCTTAAGGGCTTGCCTCTTGTCCCATGTTCTGATAATAGGATTACGTGCGATAGTGATATCGTGAGAACATTGTCCTCTAATGATATTTCGTCATTGGTTGTAGGAAATCGGATACTTTTAGGTTATTTGAAAAATATACGTGTTAACGTGGAACGGTCAGCCACCTAGTATATAATTTATAATCGTTAGTTCTTTTATTCCATTCAGAATTATATTACTATGGATAAAAGCTACAATATTGAAAGTGTCAAGCACTGGGTTTTCCAAAACCCGAATACTCGATCCACGTGCGTCGCTTGCTGAACGCTTCAGCAACAAAGGCGCGACAGTATATTTGTAACGAGCCCCAAACTAGCTGAATAACAACAAAACTTAATACCTGTCGCTAATATTTATACTATATCCATTCCTCGTTTACAAGGGAACTCTAGAATACAATCTTTGTACATTGATGGTAATCTTCATTTCCTATCAGAGCAGTCGAAATTTCTACTGCCATCGCATAAGAGCCTCAACGTCTAAGAATTTAGGCTCTTCCTCTTTTTCTTCCAAACCGCTTGCCAGTACGCCAACTTTGAAGTTTTTAATCCAGGAAACAAAATCCCCATGGTAAAGCAGCTTTACAGTAGTTAAATAATTATTAGAAATTGCAACTACTATTTAAAGAGGCCCAGAACTAACCAAATAACTTCGAAACTTAATACCAGTCACTAATCGCTATACTACATATCGTATGAGTTCTTTAAACTATCATCGTGATGAAAAAAGCACATAAAAGGGATAACTGTACAAATGATCTAGGCTAAATTGAGCATAATAGCAATAGTTGGTTACTATAAATGAAAAGGCGAACGCTTCTGCAAAAAATATCACATTCAAGAATAAATTTAAAACCCATGTTTATCATAAAGAATAAATTAATTATATTATCCTTTTAGTTTCATTAACTTAATCAACAAAAAGATCTGATTAATATTATTATATGGGTTAAGTATAAAAAATATTTATCAAAACTAAGACGTATTTGTAATCGTCACCCAACTAATTTTTCTACTAATTACTTCCTAAAATTATCATTATAAAAATGATATTCTTGCAGGCGTGATTAAAAAATACAGCCTTTAATAGCAAGTAATTGTTTTAAGAAAGATTTCGTTAAGAAAAGTGAGGGATAGGGGGTTATATTCTAGAAAATCTAATTCTTCTTAAGGGTAAAGTAGGAATCTATTGAATCTGTCTTATTTTTTATGTTTTTAAGATATTAAATTTACTACAAATTAAAAAGTAATTGGAAATATGGTATCTATGTACAGCCCCTACCCTTCAAGATCATACATGCTAGGATATCACAAAAAAACCGATTTTTTCAAGTGTAGCCTAAAAGGATTAATAGGTATTCCATAAGAAGTTTTACTTATTGCAGTATCTGATATACCAAAACACGTGAATAAAATATATATTCTAAAAACTGCCGCACCGTCCGCCTAATTATCCTAATCGTATTTAATATTCTCCATTTATAAATGTTTATCATAATTTGGAAATAATTACTATTTAAATAATTAAAATATTGTACAATACCCATACATCACTTGTCTTCATAAAAAATTAAGGCCCATATTCTGGGTTCCACCGATGCTGTGGCCAAGATATGACGGCCGAAATTTACAAAAACAAAAGGAAAATGGAGCGACTACCCACTACGTAAACCCAGGAAAGAAAATACTGTAAAAACACTACATCAGTACTGAAGTGTTAATTGGAAGTTTTAGTACTTTAAATAGATAAAACCATCAAATAAAAAACTAATTATATGAGGGCTATGATACTCGAACATGAACGCATAACTTCGGCCATATACAAAATTTTGATCCTTTATCTGGGGCAATGTCGAACAAAGTTTTGGAGATTCCTCGGGATTTGGCTATGATATACAGAAAGTACATGGTGCGACTGTCTCTGTCTAGCAAATTTTACAGGGCTGTTGACACCCAAAAAGCTTCGTTAAAGAGCAGGTTTTTGAAACTCTTAGAAATGGATTATAATAACAATATCCATATTATCACTGAAGAAATGCAGCGTTTTTTGGATGATACGGTGATAAGGGAAAAGACTCAACACTTTCAATGTGCCTCTCTTATATTTATTTAAATTGAATAGATCCGAATACTAGAAAAATTGGAAACATGGGTATAGGTCTCGATTTGAACGACCCAGTTTTTGTTTTTGATTTTTCAATAATTCTGAAAGATGTATCGTGAATATCCTCGTCTCGCTGAACAACGCACATTGTACGACCATTTGCAAATCAACGTCAAGGTTCTTCCACCACTACCCTTGAGAGAAAAAGATTATTGGATCAATCGATATAAAGAATATTTATGCACAAATATCAAACTTAAATATAAATATATAATTTAATTTAGGCTATGCACTTTCTACTGTCAAATTATATATTTAAAAGGTTTTTCGGTTTTTATACTTGAAAATACAATCGATTTATAGGTATCTTTTTCCAATTTAAGTACAGAGATTCAAATCGCTTACTATTTTATCGGAAACGATGTATGTTAATATCATACTGATTTTTATCTGATTCCATATTTTAATCGGATTGAAAAAACTTATTAATGGCAAAGATCGTTACTCTTTCACTCTAATATTAGTATTTTTTGCCTGAAAATTTTTATTAGTTTCTTACTTTAAGATTTTATATTATTTGCTGACTTTTTCCGTCACTGGAAGTCGGACAAGATCCTTACAAGAAGATTTTTTTACCTGTAATTGAATCACTTGGGCTTGGATATATCAGAATTCAATTTAATAAAGAATAAAGGTAAGAACATTTTTCTCTTCGTATTGGTTGTCATTTCATTGTTTATTTTTAACTTTTTTTTAAATAAAACGCACTTGAGATTCCATTCTGGTTAAGATTTTTTTCGCTTGTTTGGTGTAAATAAAGAGATCGCCCTATGATTTATAGCCGAAGATGGACTTCAAATTGTAGACATTTGAACGTGATAAAACTCTCTCTACTGTTTTGGCGCAACATATAAATTCTGCCCGCCAGAGGTGTTCTAATTATTTTTACATTTGTAGTTTGCGCGCTCAAAATAAATAAAATGCAAATATTAAAAATCTTTGCACTTTTATGAATGATAAGAAGGAATCTATAATATAAAAAAATTGTTCGGATAGCAATTATTAGCTGTACAACTGCAGCACATATGTGCATATAAAAAACAATCTCAAAATTATTATAGTTTTCATTATTAGCTGTGCCGTCATGTCTATCTTGCTATAGAAAAATATAAAAATTGTAGACGATCTCTGTTTTTGACCACTATCCTGTGAATGTGTACTGTGTCCAGTTGTTTACCTAAATAGCATATAAGTTGAGAATTTATTATAAAGGCTTGTCGTGTTCTATTAAATTTTACAATATTCCGAGTAACAGTATATTAAAAAAATTTATTTAAACATCCGAAAATAATTCCATTTTAATATAAAAATCTTAATTCAATTTATAATAAAAATATGTAATTAATAATAGTTAAATGAATGCTTTCCAAAATTATAGCGAAAAATGTAACAATCTTTCAGTAGTTAATTTTTATAGTTTCTTTTTAACGACTATATATTTCCTGATTTCTTCAAAAGAAGAAAAACGCATTCCTGAGGAAGATCCAAACTTGTACTTTTATCGATGTCTTTTTAATCAATCAATAGACTTTCCATTATTTGCAAACAGTTAAATAATGAATACAAAAAACATGAGTGATCAATCGTCCGATTGAATTTTTCTCTGTTACTACCACCATCAAAAGTTTGGTTTAATTTATTTAGAAAATAACATATTTTTACTGCCTATTGTTTTAATTACATAGAACTGAAGGAACAAAAAATGATTGGGAAAAGGTACATAAATATTTGGAATTTCGGTATATCAACTAGAGTCTCCACCATATTCCATTACTACAGCTCTTTATCTTACCCCATGTATACTTAGAAGTCATTTCGGTATTCGAATCATATCAGACTTACTCGGGTCTGATGTTAATTTTCAGTACTTCAAAAAATCAATAGCTGGTAGGTATGTTATGCTTGAATTTATGGCGCAGTATTGCTCTTCAATTAGAACGAAGGCCAAAAAACTGGTAGCGTTGCCCTAGCACAAGGGTAGGGAATGGGGTCGTTTTAGTGGGTGAAATTCCCACACTGCCTGTCAAAAACCCTGGGAGGCTATAACTGGCGCCTAA